>JAQQAE010015158.1:0-12144 GCA_029823295.1 Pseudamia nigra
AAGACAAGTCTTATTATGCCTGCCCCTTTATCCCCAGAAATCAATTACAAAAAAAAAGTAAAATTAAAACAACAACAAACAACAGTGTTTGATGGTTTTGATGACTTCTTGCCATAATATGAATTTGCACAGTAGTTGACTCTGCACCCACCATTTCTGTGCATAAGACAAGTACAATAAGAAGGAAAGAAATGGCTGGTGACAGAGTACAAAAATTGTATCAAAGCTAAATGTATATACTGTACTTGGGACAATCTAAAATATAAAACCTGGGTTGTTCAATACTTACATGTTCTGTTACAGTTTGAATGTCTCCAGTATTAATGTACAATGTTGAAAATAATAAAAGGAAAGAAAAACAACTGAACAGAACATCTAAACTCTGACTGGTAATATACATTCTCTGCAATTTGTTTCTCCTGTTACATAACCATTACTCTCCAGTACTTACATTATGTAATTACGTATTTTCAAAGCACAACCACTTTTAATGCAGAAAGAATTTTCACTTTTACTTCCTCTTTTAAACTCTCACATTCTATTTTTTCTCTCTCTGACTAAATGTTAAAATTTTTAAACTCTTATTGATCTTTTCTCCTTTGAGTCTTCCTCTGTCTACCATTTTTCATCCATACGTCCATCATGCCACCTTGCTCTTCCTCCTCTGGATTTATTCTTTCATGTTCATCTAATGTCTTTCCTCTCTCTCTTGCTTTCTCTTCGTTTCTCCTATTCTCCCCCATGAAACACATCCAGGCTTCCCTCGGGGGCTAATCCTGTTGGAAATGTTTCAGGGAAAGAGGATTATCTGTTGGAGCGGCATGATTTTTGGAGAAAGTTCACTCACACTTGATTAAATTAATCATTGTCCTCCAAAACCCCTTATGGTTTTTCCTTGTGGATATTGGTGGAGATAAATAACCATCCTAAAACAGCATAATTCAGTTCTAATTGATTTGGGAATGGTATGCTCTCTCTTTAGGTAGAGCAGTGAGACTTGGGGTCGGGTTGGTGGGTGGCAGAGCTGTCTAGGGACTATTGGCAAAGCTTTTGTAGGCACAGACTATTTTAATCTGGCACTTCTCAGGTCGATGTGAAATCTTTGACAGCTTGATTTATCCTTGCTTTTTAAATCACCATTGGCTGCTTGAAGGGGGGCCCTGGGTGCTTTTGTTAGAGCTAGACAGAGACTAATGCCTGATTTGGTCTTTGCTTTCATAATTTATATAGAGGTGTCAGCATGCGTCACATTGCCACAGCAGAGATTTGCTGCAGAACACATTAGAGGGAGGAATTAGTGTGTAAATACAGGTGTGTGTGCAGGCAGCAGGCAATGGGTTAGTTTGCTGTTTATAGCCCATGAAGAGCAATGTGGTCAATGGAGCTTTGCAGGTGGATAGGATACAACCTTGAGAAGACAATAAACTTTCCACCTCCTTGCCTTCAGCCAGACTTCCCTTGTATCCTCTCTCCTTCTCGCTCTCGTTCATTCTCATGCATACTGTCATATCAACACCTCCATTCAAAGGGAAGCCTGCTGAGGCTCCATTTAACAAGAATATCCCCTCATTACACAACTCCAGAACCTTAAAAGTTACCATCCGCTAAGTGGTTTCATTGAAGGAAATGAAAAATTCCCTTTCAAAGGAAATAATTATAGCTGTTGCTTCGGGGGGGCATGTAGCAGCAGTGTTTATGGAGGATAATTACTATGCAGAGCAATTACTCTACAGCAACAATTGGTAGCTTTACCCCACATGAGTATGGGGATTAGAGCTGGGATCATCCTGGGTGTTGAGCACTTGTCTGGGTGTGATTATTGGAAAGGTCCAAGGTTTGGAGGGAATCGGGAGTGAGGATTTTCTATCTGGCCTTTGTGTTCTACAGCTATGAGCTAGGAGGTGTGTGGGCACATGTATGTTTCCAATTGTGTTTGTACAAGAGACTCTGCTTTTGCTACAGGCAGGTTTCAGGTTCATTTATTCAATCTATACTTAGTCATTCAATGTATTATTCAGCGTAGTGAGGTGTCATCTACAGCATAGATGAGAAGCAGCAAGAGAGGATGTTGATGAAACAATAAGCTCAATAAACATAAAACAATACTAATTGAAGGAATTGCTACAGGAAGCCTATCCCAGCTAACTTACGGTGAAGGCAGAGTACACCCTAGATAAGTCACCAGTTCATCACAGGGCCAATTTAAAATGTATTTTATTTATTGTATTCTAGTGTTTATTTAACAGGGACATGATGCTTTATACACACAGACTACAATGTTACATTGTATGTCTTTAGTGTCAATGAACAATGTTGAAAATAACAGAAATAAAGAAAAACCACTGAAATACAAGGTGTGCCCATTTTAACTGCTACTGTACATGTGCAAATATTCGGCTTAATTTGTCAGTTCAAACATAGCTCAAGTGGAAAAGCTGACATGACCATGAGTGATGATGATGACAATTAAAATATTCAAATAAATCAGTTAAAACAAGAACATGGTTTATTTCAATACAAATGTCTTTCTAGCTGCAATTTTATCAGTTACATCAACATTTTAATCTATTTTGCATGTGCATTACGACAGTTCTTATGATAAATGCACGTATATAATGACCAGTGTGGGTGGGAAAATGTTCATTATACTGTATATAACAGCCTCTTGAAAAACTGTTGGTGGATATGAAACCATATACAGTATAGTTGGACTTCATGTAGATGTGGTTTCCTTGTTGTGCATTTTCACTGCAGTCCAGTTTGTTGTCTGAAAAATTGTAACCCCTAACAGCCGTACACCACGTCTCCAGAGATGCATCACGTTACATCATGATCCACTTGCTCAGCAGACATCCTGCCTGAAATGCCTTTCAGGATTCATTCCTCAGGTCTATACGCCGTGGTCTGTCTGTTACATAATTTGTCTGCAGGAAAGACGTGGCCGCGTTTTCCTCTTCCTGCTTTCAGCTCTATGCACATACCTGAGGTTGTCTGTCTTCAAGAATCATTGTATCTATTGCAGATGTTTCTTTGCGCTGCAGAGATGGGATCGAGAGAGCAACAGATTTGCAATCTTTTTGAACTGGGCCGTGTGCAAATGCGGATGAAAAAATAGATTCTGCTATCTTGTGCACATCTGCTGGTTGACAGAGGGAGGTTATAAAAAACAATTGTTTGTAATTCATGGATTGCTGCTACAAACTCATTTTGACACATGGTGATCCTGAGGCATGTAAAATAGCCAAAATATTTTATGTTACTATGTCATTTTGTAGCATGATAATGGCACTATACACCAGCATATAGTAATGTATTATAGAAGTTAAATTACACAATACATGGTAGCACGGGAACCGTCATCATTTGAAAATGTTCAATTTGAAGAATACCTGCACTTAGAGAAAATATAGAAGTAAAGTGTTGCATATTGATATTTATTTTGATATTTTGATATTTCTTATTAAATCATTGTTGATATTTATTGTGAGAAATCATAAACATAATCAGTGTCTTCAAATAGATTAATATGATTAATTATTAATAATAGCATATAGTTAAAAGTAAATTGAGTAAATTGGCCATTTCAGAAGTATGCATCAAACTGGTAGCCCTTCGTGTTCATCAGTACCCAAGAAGTAGCTCTAAGTATCAATAAGGTTGGTGACCCCTGGTGTAGATTAAATAACTTGGGGAGCATAGGTTGGCTAGAAACCTGTATGCATGGCATGTACTTTGTATGTTTTTATGAAACAAGGTTCAATGCAATTGTCCCTGTCAAATAAAAACATGAATAAATAAATAAATAGGCTTGCTCTTGGCACTTTTGTTCTCCATAAAGGCTTTTAAGGGTTTGGCCTTGCTTTGTGAAGCACCTAGAGATAATTTTGGATTATGAATGGTGCTACATAAATTCAACTGTGTTGAACTACAATTGATGGATTTCTTATATTGATTTGTTTTGTCAGATTTTCTGGCCATTATTCATGGAGTTTCAAGCAAAAATGTTTAAAATGGCCGTATCTCACAATGGTGGAGGATCATTTAAAAAAAATCCTGGATCCAGATGGTGATCTGGATCACTCCATTTCCAGCCTGTCCTGAAAATTTCATCAAAAACTGTACATTGCTTTTTTTTTAAGTTATGTTGGTAACAGAGTAACAAACAGACTATTGCAGATGAAACTAGTATCCTTGAAAAAAAAAATCCTGTTTGGCATTACCCCAATCATATCCACTCTCCTCCAGGTTTACACCCAATTTTTCTGCCTGCATCCAGTCATGCGTGAGCTCAGAGCACCCAAATGACTAACATATTGCAGCAGAGAGTGTGATTTGCAGGACAATAACTTAAAGCTTTATATGACACAGTGGACCTTTTTCTAGCATCATTTTGTCATCTTGCACAATTTGAGTAATATAATGTCTATATTACCACCTCAAATGATTATAGCAAAGAGTGTCTGTATAAATGTATATGACATAAAGATAAGTTAACTTAATATATTTAAGCAATAATAATACAGCTGGTCATCAGAAATCGTATCAAATATACTGTTTGTCATGGTTAATTACAGTAGGTAAACAATGAAAAACCAAAAACAACAGCTGGTTCCAGCTGTTGTTTTTGGTTTAAATGTCATCTCTGCCTTTTTCACAGATGAACAATTTCTGAATGAGTAACAGAAACAGATGTAAACAAATGTAAATAACAATTCTAGATGCCTTTTGCATGTGGGAAATTTTCTCCAATGCTGCATTTCATCCAAATTAGGATGTTTCACAATGTTGTAAAGGCTGGTAATATTTAATGACACCTCACAGCATGTTACTGAAGACCCCCTCACTCACTCAAATAATGGCTGCAAATAACACAAAAGATCCTCATTGGACCTAGTGTTGGTTTTGGCCATTTGCTGCTTTTTTCAGTGCAAGTCACAGTCATGCACCTTAATACTCAATGTTACCCACTATGTAACATTGTGACCTCTGACATGCAACCCATTCGCTTGGTAGATAATTGGCTCATTCGAACAAAACTCTTTTTGCATGATTATCCCACTTCAGGTTTCCTAAATTGTATACACTGGGCAGGAAGTATCTCTACTAATATACCAAATGCACTGTTATTGCCTTCGTCAGACTGAAAAATGTGCACTGGCTTCACATGATGTATCTTGCTTCAGACATCTTTGCAGAAAATCTAGAATCAATTTTCTGTCCAGCTGAAGTGAATATCAGACTCTCAGCAAATTTGCCTAAGTCATTTGGGCACTGCTTCTGCGTTGGGCTCGTACAGTTGGGTAGATTAATACAGTGCCAGGAAAAAAAACCCACTGTATCCACAGAAGACAGCTTGACTAATTCTGTCTGCTGTAGCTTCAACCAAACATACAAGTATTTAGCAGGGAACAAAGAGGACAGTCCCTGAAAGTGCAATAATAGTGTCTGTGAGAATAGGAAAAGAGCAGGTAAGATTGATAGATACAATTTTTGGCCCCAAGTGACAGTTGAAGAAGTAGATTGTTACCTGCCAAAGATGAAAAATAGTTGCACAATACACAGAAAGACCAAACAAGACAAAATGCAAAAAGATAAGAACAACAAAGGATGCAAAAGGCTGAGAATGACAATTCAGATGCACTGTAAAAGATGCAAACAATGAGAATTACATAAAGCACAAGAAGATGACAACTATGCAAAAGATGCAACAGGAGAAGAATGACATGAAAAGACAATAATGATAAATGACATGAAACACACTGTTGTACATGTAAATGATCATAGTAACATAAAAGACACATGACTAAGTAACAGAAAACTTTCAGAAACAAAAATGCACTTATTCTGTACTAGTTATTTCGGAAAAGAAGGAACAAACAGACTTAAAAATATAAAAATTGTGCAAAACAAACACACAAAAGAGGCAACAAGACAACAGGGGAAAATGTACTGTAACTCAGTTCTCTGAAAACAAAACAAATGAAATGAGTACAACTTGAGAGCTTCATGATGAAAACATTGAAACAGTTTGACAGTGATGAAGCTGAAAATTTTGTTAAAATGAGAAAAAGGTAGACTCAAGGGATTTAATAATGCACCACTACATTTATTTTTAAATGCTAATCGTCACTCATGTATTGTTCCTCATTTCATTTTAATGAATTTTAAAATTAGTCAGTTACAAAAAACCAAAAACTTTTAAGAAATGTAAACACCATGCATTATTGAAGTAACATTATTGGTCTGCCTTGCCTCCATCATTCCAATGGCATGATCCCGGTCAGCTTGCCCCAGATATGACATTCTCATAGGTGTCATTTTCTATAAAGCTGAGGTTTCTTTTTTGTGTTAGGTGTGTTTAATAGTAATCATTTGGAAATGTTTGCACAAAGGCTTTGTGAGATTTTCCACAAAAGTGTTTCTAGACACAGGACTATTCACAATAAGTTGTCAGGTGACCAAATCCTATATGTTGAGAATTATCATAAAGGCAACCATACATGCATTTGTAGTAGTTTTATTAACTGAGAAAAGTTCTACACAAATTGGGCAAAAAATAAAGTGATGCATTATTGAATCCCTTCATTGTATACCATGATGAAACCTTTATTCTGACACAGAAATATTTTGCAATACAATAATGGTCAGTTTATTGCCTGTATGCTAATTTCAAAAATATTCCGGCCTTCTGTTAGTCTGTTAATGTTGTCGCTGTATGCAGTAAAACTGTACTATGTATGTACTGTATGTATCCCTTTGTAGCACAGAGTGTTTACATGCTTATAAACAGGTCATGCACACACACCTGAGCCAGGCCATCATGAGCCTTGGGAACTTCCCCAACATGATTTCTTTCTGTCCAGCATCACCAAACAGAAAAAAGTATGTCATTTGTACAATAATTTTGCCCTCTCTAAAATATGCAATTAACAATGCCAAATGTGCCATAATTTGATCAACATTTAGTATCACCGGTCTCATGTTCCTGCTGTTTATGTTACTTTAGGCTGTTTATTTTGTTCAGTTTATATTCATTTTTGTTGAATTTGCTTCTTATCTTGTTTATTTTGCTGATTATTTTCTTCATTTTTGTTCCTTTTACAGGGTACTTTTTTTTTTCATTTTGTCGATTGCTTTATTCATTTTCATTTATGAAATATTTTTTCTTAACTATTTTCATGATGTTTATTTGTTGATTTTTTTCATTTCATGGATATTTTAGCCTTTTTGTTCATGTTCTGTATTTTGTTTTGCTACTTTCATTATTTCTATTCATTTTGTGGATATTTTATTCATTTTATACATTATTTTGTTCATTACATGGATTATTCTAATCAGTTTTATTTAAGTTCTATATTTTGTTTCTGGCTCATTTATTCATTTTTATTCATTTTATAGATTATTTTGGTCATTATATGCGTGCTGTATTTTTTCTTGACACATTCTCATTTTTATTTGTTTTGTGGATATTTTGCTTATTTTTTTAGTTCCTCTGTCTTATACATTTTACACAAATTTCTTCATTAGGTAATGCACAATTTTGTGGGAAACTGGGCAAAAAATGTAAAAATAAATGATCATTAATAAACACAAATCTGCTGTATCAAGACACTTGATTATGACTTACATTTGATACAGATTACCATTTCAACACAACCTTTTCCAGTTGGCTTCTCTTAGCTTTGTCACGTGCTAACTGTTCGACACCAGGCTGTGTTCACTCATTTTCCCCTCTGTCCGGACTGTGTGTATGTGCATGTCTGAGGGCTAACTCTCCCTTAAGCCACAGACATGTCAGAGCTTACCCCTCCATGCTTGTCTCCATTGACTTCTCGCCCAGTAGGTGTCAACACAACGGGTGGAAATCCCTCAGCTTCTACAGCAGACTCTCTCCTTTTTTGGAAACTGTAGCCCCACTGTCCTTCTTCCCCTTGTCCTGTTGGTGGAACATAACTGATCTAACTGTGAAATCTCTCCCGTCACATGTGTTAGAAGCATAGACGGTGTATAAAAGATGGATAAATCCTACATGATGTAGGATTTATCCATCATCATCATTATCCATAGGTTTTCTGAAGGGATATTTTCGACCCATTTAGCCATTTTATGTGTCACAGCTGTTTGTATGGGCCTAGTTTATTATGTTAAGCTGATAAGAACCAGCTGATAACAATAGGAGCACAAACCATCATTTAAACCATAAATGATGATCTGTGTTTGTTTTGGAATCAGTAATTTAAAATAATTTGCTTTTTTCAGTAAAATGTATTCATTCATGCATTATCTTCCGCTTACCAGTGCTAGCAGCCTGAGTAGAAAAACCCAGACTTCCCTCTCTCCAGCCACCTCCTCCAACTCCAAGACACCTCCAGCCTGTCCTAAGTCTGTCCTGCGGCATCCTCCCAGTTGGACATGGCTGAAACGCCTCACCAGGGAGGAATCTGGATCACACAGCTGAACCAACTGCAACTCAATTGGCTCCTCTTGATGTGGAGAAGCAGAGGTTGCACTTTGAGCCCCTCTTGGTTGGCTGAGCCCAGCCGCCCTACGGAGGAAACATTTCAACTGTTTGCAGTCTGGAATCGTATTCTTTCAATCACTACCCCAAAATCTCATGACCATCGGTGAGGGTAGGAATGTAGATCGACTGGTAAATTGAGAGCTTTTCCTTTTGCCTCAGGTCATTCTTCACCAAAACTGACCAATACAACATCTTCATCAATCCATCTGTCAATCTCACCCCCTCCTCACTCATGAACAAATATATTGTAATATATATTTGTTATTGTAATATATATTTGAAAAACCCAATACAATAGAATATATTGTATTGGGTTTTTCTGTCAGAGTTACCTAAACTGAGTGGTTTGAAGTGCAGTTTGGAGTGATAACCCATGAATTTTAGATGAAAAAAAAATGTTAATTTACCTGGAGCTCACAGCAAATTACTCACGCTTAACACAGACTGACACCTTTGTGCAACAGATACATTTAAACATCTACCACAGGACTCTTAAGTCAGTGTTTCCTTGTGACCTTGAAACTTTATCATATAATAAGTATAGAAGAATAATTGATAGGCTTAAAGTTTTATATCAGACATTACTTTCACCTCTGTTAAATTTCTCTTAAGCCAAAGCTGTATCTGAACAGTCCCTATGTAATACAGCTGTGTGTCTTCCTGCATATATACATACCTTGTTGTAGCAAAAAGAGAATTCTGTCTAAAGACTCGGGGTAGCTTGGCAGTCCCAGCTGTGTGGCTGGTTTTTAGTTTGCAGAAACAATTTTTTAGAAAGCCACCAACAGAGTATCTATCCCTCAACACCCAAATCCTACAATTCCTCAGACTCCCTCTGCCTTTTGCCAATTAGGAGCACAGCACTCTCTGTTTCTGACTGTTTCCCTGCAGACTCCTCCCCTGTAAATGGTTTTTACAGCCAATATGGCCTCATAATCCCTAACTGTAGACACACACAAACAGACCCCAACTATTCAATCACTGTTTTCACCTGTAATGAAGTTATTCTGCCACTTCCCTGTTGTTTACTGTATAACACTGAGGCATGATGCTACCACATGTTCCTCTTCACAAATGTATAGTCATATCTGTGTCTAATCAGGATGCAAAACAGTTTAATTACTAAATACACAATCGTAAGTGCAGAGAATTATTGGCAAATTGTAATGTAAAGCAACAAGGCCTGCTGGTTGCACTTTACTTATTTTCCCAGTCCCAGAGCTGATGTAATCTGGGGCTCCTGTCATAAACACCACTGGGATATATTGTGTGCTGTCTTCTTTATTACTTGCATTGTTATAAATGGCTCTCTGGGTCCTCTCAGTCAGCAGGATTAGAGTCCAGGATTAAGATTCTGCACTGTGAGCGAGTGGGTGTGCAGTGAGCAAGGAGAGTTATTGGAATTGCCATCATTATCCTCTGGATATCTCATCATGAACTTCTCACCTCAGTGCTCCCTCAGCTGCACTGTATGCTGCACTAAGTGAACGCACACAGCTGCTGAACATTAAATGTACAGATGTTGTTCACTTTTTGTTCAAACACTGCAGCACTTGTGTTTTCTACTTTTATTGTCTAACACATACTTTGGTAATAGCCTGTATTATTCGCCAGAGTCATTGTGTGCAAATCAGTATCAGGTCATATTAAACTGTAATTATAAATATGCTGCAGAATGATATGTGTACTGCATAGAGTATGTTCTCAAATATACAGTACTGTGCCTGCTTGGGCACGGTTTGTTGTTTTTGCAGGTTATAATGACCATACACATGCACTGTGGAACCAGAATACACTGATAATATAGAGATGAGGATTTCAGCTTCTCCACAATGAAGTGTGAAGTATTAGGTGTTATCTCCCTTTGAACTTAAAATGTTTTCAACTGTTTGGGTCTGAACATATGATTTCTAGCTCACCAGGTTTCATTCAGTTGCACATGTCAAATGGTTCTTATTGTTGCGGTTACTTTTGGTTACATGAAATGTGGAATTTTGCCTTTTGAAACCATCTAGATTATTTTGGGTTTATACTGTGCACATTTTCTGTATTTTTTATTTACAATTCAACAAAAACAAGTTAAAGGGGAATAGTTGCAAGTACTGCTCCCATAGCAATTTTAGCATTATGGGGATTCATTTTATGCATGTGTGTATGGCTATTATAAATAAAGACAAGACAACAACCCCACGTTGACCTAAGACTTTTGCACAGTACTGTATATTTTTAGCCTTGTGGTCAAAGTAGATAGTGGACACACACATTCTTGGCCACCAAAGATTGGAAAACTACTACAAGCTACTTAATTTAAAGAAGTTAATTTAAATTTCACAGTTCCCAAGAATATGCATTTTATATTTCAACCCACAGAGAAAAGTGCCACAGAGACCCTTCATTCCTCCGTGTCTGTAAACCCCTGGTTTTCAGCCTTGTCTCAGATGGGCTGTTTCAGTAGCATTGCTTTAAATGCGAATGAGATTCTGTTGACCACAGCCATTGCTTTTCAGTGCCATGGATACCATCATGTAGACATTATGCCAGATGTCAGGATGGTCTTGGTGCCATTTTGGTTGAACTGCCTGAGAACAGCAGTTACATACATCACAAATATCCAGTTATCTGGAAAAGGGATGTTTCAAGTAAACATTTTGATACCATTATATTTTGAGCCCCCAGACCTGTTTTCTAACAGGAAAAGATATGAAACCGTATTTTTCACAACATGTCTCCTTGAAGGTTTTAAATTTACACAATAGAAGCACTTTGGTGAGATAGCTGTTTTGCATCAGTAGTGTCAAGATTCAGCTTTGCAGGCTTTATTCAAGAATCAAAACAACATCTAAAGCACAAGTCAGACGGATTTTTTTAAAAGTACTGCATACTACTGTACACTGTGATAACACACATTAATGCTGAATCTATGAATTTAGAAAAATGCAGAATTTCAAGGGTGAAAATGAGTCATCATCCTCAAGATTGGATGGATGAGGATTTGGAATTAGACATTTTGTAAGATCATGAATTTTATATTGCAAAATTACTCATGAGGTGGATGATGCAGTAGAGTTCAAATTATGACTTCTGAGTTTTAGGTTTGGGCAGTAAAAAGTTTTGATTAGGGTTGCAAAAAGTTCAGTTGTTGGAGAGATTTTAGCACATATTGGTGGAATTTTCTGTTAAACTAAGCTCTGAGGTTGTTTTGTTACCTTAACTAAGTGCTGTCATTGTGCAAGCTTATGAGTAAAATGATGGTAACTTCAGAGAGACAGAACTAAAAGAGTGATGAGTGGTGAAATTACTCTTTTATTCTGGTAAATGGGTTATGACTTCAGCAGGGTATATTTTGTATCATAGTTACACCACATGTCAAAAGTTTTTATTTTTATTTATTTATTTTTTTAGCATTTTCAGCATTGTACTGTAATACTGAAGACATCCAAACTGTGAAGGAACACATATAGAGTTATGTAATGAACAAAAAATGCTGAATAACTAAAAACATGTTTTATAATTTAGTTTCTCCAGTGTAGCCACGTCTAGCTTTAATGAGAGCGTTACACAATCACGGCATTCTCTAATCAGATTAATGAGATAGTCACCGAGACTTTTTTGTTCGATGAATG
>JAQQAE010015159.1:0-12143 GCA_029823295.1 Pseudamia nigra
TCAAATGTTTCCATAGGGAATTATTGCTGCCCCTTGCATTGCCTATAAGTTGACTGTAATATGAAGCTTTTGCTTTACGGAGTTCTTGTACAGCTTTATTTCTTAAACTTTTATATGCTGAAAGATCTATGTAAGTTTTGAGATTTTTATTGCTAAATCACGGCGCTTCATCATTTTTCTAATTCAATTTAATTTAACCTTGGTAGAGTAATATCTTCTTGCCTGTGCTTTTGTTGCTTTGAAAATTTTTCTATCATCCCTACTATGGCTGCAGTCATAGAATCGCAGCAGTCCTCGATTTCATCCAGGTTTGTTATCTCCTCCCAATTAAAGGTATTTAGTTCCCTTTCAAACTGCTGAGGTTTTGATTTAGGAATAGCCAATTTGAATAGACTGCTATTTTCATTATGTTTACCAAAATACTGCAGTCATTTTCTAGTCAGTTTTCTAACTGTCAAAGTCAAATTGTGGTCTTAGAGTCCTGTTATTAGATTGTGGATGGCGTAGTGAGTAACTTTATATCACAGAACAGATTCGTTTCATCTTTTTTTTTGGGTGATTTGTTCATATTTGTGATATATTTCATTTATTTCTTTTTTAACCTTGTTTTGCTCTGTTTCTTCATTCATATTGTTCATTTTTACTCATTTACTTTTCTTTTTGCTTATTTTTGGTTAATTTAGTTGCTTATTTTGTTGGTTTTGCAAGATGACTTTTCATTTTTCCTTAAGATTTCTTCATTTTTCCTTCACATTTATTCATTCTCTTGGTTATTTTTGTTCAATTTGTTTTTGTTCATTTCATGGATAGTTTTGCTTCTTTTTGTGCAGTTTTGTTGATATTCATTATTTTGTTCCATTTTCTTCATTTAAATTGACTTTGAAGCAATAAATACTAAATAAGTTGTCAGTGAGGTGGTAAAATGTATGTAACATAAGATTTCATCAGTTTTTCCATGATAGAGATGTATGTAATGATACTTTCACATGACACTAAACTAATAATATCACAACATTTAACAAGTAAAACATAATGTAGCATTAATCACGTTTGTATCATGTCAGTAACATAACGTTACGTGTTTCTAATGTGATGTACTCAAATTGCCAATAAATCAATTTTACACATTTTAAGGTGACAATAACATTGTTGAACTGCAGTTTTTATACAATTACATTTTACACAATAAAACATAATAAAGTCTAAACTTATTTACCTTTGAAGAAAGATCCAAGCTTTTATTCTGAAAATGTCTCTTCATATTTGTTGTGTCCATCCACATGATTTACACTTTGTCTTGTTTTCATCGTTGTCAAACGTGAAATGGGCCACAAATGTCCCCATGTATTGCTAATTATTTCAGAAAATTTAATTACTCAGCAGAACAATGTTGAGCAATCTTAATCATTACTAAATGCTGCTCTGTTGTTGAAGGCTGTTTATCTTTTGAATTGCAGACAACTGATACCAGGCATTTCAGCTCCCACTACATCTACTTTCATCCAATGACAGTACTGTATTCATTTTGATGACAGGATATGTCCACCGGTCATTAAACAGACCACAGAGATGAGACTGGAGAAAGTGTGAGAAAGACAGAGTCAAAACAGAGACAGAAAAATAATAAGAACGTTGCCAGACCAGAAAAAGAAATCGACGGTGTCGGGACTACTGTTGGTCCTTGCAGTGGGTCTATGCCTTCTTTGCAGCTGAGCTCTGGACACTGTTTGTTCAGCTTTGACGGATGGAGCTGACTCTCTCTTCCTTTGCCAGGAGAACAAGTTTTTATTGGAGTGCATCAGCTTGATCTAGTCACATGCAGAGAGATGACATGCAGACTATGTTGAGTGAGCGAGAAGTTATTGAACCCATGATGGAGGTTTGTCAAAGTTTACAGCTGCTAAATCTAGGCAGACAAGTTTGGCTTCACACACACTGTCTATTATGCATAGCAGGGGATACATTCTGCACTGGATTCAAGTAATCCTTTTTGTGAGAAATTCACATTCTACTGATTGTGGTGAACTTGAGTATGTTACATGAGATAGAGCAAGCAGAGGTATGAATTGACTACAGGTGTGTGTGAAGGCAGTTGTCCAAGCAACTGGTATATTTAGCATTCTTCACAAGCACTGGTGAAGAAATGGTGGCCTATTATGGATATGGCTACAGGGCGTGCTATGCACACCATGCAGCCCAGAAGAACAATGACACTGAATTTCAGACGTGTAGGACCAACAGCACCGTTAGCAGTAGAGGAGAAAAAGACGGAAGAAGCCATTATAAAAAGGTACAGTGTGTGATATTTAGTGACATCTAGTGGTGAATTAGCAGATTACAACCATCTCAGTACTTCATCTTCCTCTGTCCTATGATTTCTTCAGTCTGTTCTGGTCCATGTTTAAATTTGTTTGGTGACAGTAATATAAACCAAACATCACAATGGCAGCCATAGACTATGTACTTGATGTCATTCATTAGTTTCTGACCTGGCAAAGCGACCAAATTTGGACTAATGGGCCATAGACTGTATATTTTACTGAACAAAGTGACCGTGACGTCACCCAATAGTTTCTGAAACGTTGTTTTGAGGCCAATCGGGTTGTCACTTCCTGGATGGCATGTTGGGGCCAAAAACAGGATGTAACCATATTTGGACGAACGGCAGTGGGGCTTATGAAGCGTTCATGCCAGGGGACTCATGGAAAACTAATATTAGCTGCTAGCTTACTGATACAGTAAAACTTCACCACACAGCGTCAAACAAAGTCATATGACATGTTGTTAATGTGAACACTTACCCACATCTGCAGTCAACTGTTTGTCATATACAGTGGTGCTCTGCATAATGCATTTAATCCGTTCCAGCATCACGCTCTGTGTCCGAATCATTCATTATCCGAAGCGACTTTTTTCATAGGCATACATGTAAAACCAATTAATCTGTTCTGGACCCACGACAAACTCCCATATAAAGTATGTATTACACACCCGTACGTGCACATTTATTCATTATTTTTATTTGAAAAGGAAGTTATGTTGATTATCTGAAACGGAATGAATGAAATTAGTTCTAAAATGATTTAGAATATATTCTTACCTTGACTTATGACTTGTGTGTCCGTAGACATTGCACACGTCCATAAATGTAAACACAGCTCCAGAAACCGGAGCTGCCGGGTCTAAGCACAGCTCCAGCCTGTTTATGGCTACTGTTGTTAGCTACGGCTAACAACATAGCTGGCTTTGGAGTGGAGTTAGCATACGATGGCAGAGGCTAGGACACACAGGACCACGCTGTCGGGTTCTGCATTGAGGAGTTGAGCTGATTCATAGATACCGATGGTGAGGCAGTCTTGTTTCACAGCCGGCTAGCGCTAGCTAGCCGCTAGCTTCACTAGCACTAGCGGCTAGCACTAGCAGCTAGTGCTGTGACTTCCGGGTCATTCTCGTCGAGACCTGGAAGTGACACATACGTGATCTGCTAGCTTCCCTAGCACTAGCGGCTACTGCTCTGACTTCCGGGTCATTCTCATCGAGAACCGGAAGTGACGCAGATGTGACCCGGGCATCGTTGTCCGGATAATTTGTCGTTATGCAGTTCAGTTTTTTTGCAGTTTTTTTCGTCTGTATCCGAATTTGTCGTTGTCAAAAGCAGTCATTGTCCGAGGTTCCACTGTACTTTTATCAGTCTAATAATTGTGGTTGAAATGCATCATTCAGTAGTTTCTAAGTGACACATGAATTCACCTCTGAACCCTACAGTGTTTTTCACACCTCTAATTCAAAGTCAAATTCAAACTAACCTGTTGCATTTTCTCTAGATCCAGACTGGGCCTTCCGGGTTCCCCACCGTAGCTGTGCCGATACTTCCGGTAAGGTGCTGATTGGTCAAAGTGAGTCAGAATGATTGGCCGTGTGACTGGTTGCACCACCTGGAGCTGAAAGCGCATGGAGGGTGGCTTGAGACTTCGTGGTGGGCTGGAACTGAAAAGAACAGGGCTGGGAGAGGCAGCCAGACAGGTTCCTGGCTCAACCAGCGGCCTGTTAGAGGCAGCCGGCGACCCGCAGCCACACAGGTCCCGCACCTCCTCATCACTGGAGGCGCTGCTATGGTGATCACTGTAGCGCTGTGGAAATGCAGACACCCACTTCCTGTTGTCACCACAGCTAATTCTCTCAAGCTCTTCTTCTGAAGAGTGGTGATCCAGATTGGCATCTAGAAGGAGGCGAAGGCGCCGTAACCGTGCTGGAGAGAGGGGACCTTGGTTGTGCTGCTGGCTGGTGGCCAAGGGGGTGAGGGCACAATTCCTCCGTCTTTCTGTAGGAGTCAGTAAACAGCGTGGGTCAGCTGAGGAGGTGGTTACTATCCACAAGGTATCACTTATGAAATTTTAAGGACCACAGCATAATTCTGCACAGTAATGCATGTATGTGCTGAAAACATCTGTATAATGTGTTCATCAGAGCACATACCTCTATCTATCTGTGCAAGTTCCTGGTTCTCTCCTTCAGAGTCATCACTTTCTCCTCCATCTCCGCTGCCATGATAAGAAATCTGTGAAAGGACAGAGCTCATACTGTAGGTCAAGTATGCCATGTGGTAAAACCAGCATGTACAGATTAGTGCAGAGAACTCCGCCTCTGCCAGTCTTTCTAAACACTGAACCAAATGTTATTAAGCTCTAACCAATTTTAGCAATCATAAAAGAATGTTTTCTGTTCAACTTTATAACTTAGGCCACTCTATACTGAAAGTTGAGATCATCTTCTGACACATTTCAGTCTTTATTATATAGATTATCAAAAATATGCAACAGGAATAGAATAGCTGACAATGGACAAGTGCTAAATCTGAAGAAAATTAACTCCGCGGAAAACAAAATGATCTTAAGTTTCAAAGAAATGTGTCATAATTTCTACATGTACGTGACATATTCAACATCAAAAAGGCAGCATTATTTGAGTCATGGTACTGGCACGTTTCCATTCCCACAACCTCAGTTTGTCTGATTAAAATCAATTCCTCATCTACGGCGGCGATACAGATACCCTGCAGACTGCAACGCTAAGAGTTAAGTAATGTGCCTCACACTCAGTAATTACTACTCTGAGGCCTCGCTGAGCAGCTGCCATCTGTGCTTGTGAGTGTATGCACGCACAAACACACGCCGTGTCCTCCCTTTTCCTCTGTAATACACACACACCTCCTCTTCTTTCTGAAGCTCTTCAAAAAGAAGGGAAAGGGAGAAAAGGGCAGGGGCCTCTAAATCCAATCAGACAAGACACCATTCAATTCATCTTAAGTCTGAATTCCACACTGTATTAATACAGACTGGTCAACGACGTGCAGAAATCATCAAGGTCACAAACAGCACAGAACACGACATGGCCTAATGCTGTATTTCACCTGACGGTTAGTCTGGATGTGTGTATTAGGAGTTCAGTTTACTAACATTTACATGAGTGAAGGGACAGAGTCTCAATAAACAGGCCCAGAGCCAGTGTACAGAAGAGAAAATAACTTTGGCTCCCCTAGCATGGAGTCTCCAGTTTAAACAGTGTCACTTCATGAACTCCATAGGAAAATTACATTGAGGAATAACTGTGGGAAGGAAATGTATTTTGGCAGGAGAGTGGCTCAGGGCTTCAGCTACACACACTACACCAAGAAATTATTGTTGGGCAGCATCCATGAAACAGCTAAAGTCCTGTAAAAGTTACTGCTGCAGGATGCTAAGAATGAAGGTATGCTGGCGATGCATAAATTTCATGTTTTCATTGTTCTCCAAGGATAAATTAGTCTAGTTTGAGGCATTCAAATCTTTGTTTATGCTCAAGAGGGATCAGCAGACGGATTCTTGATTCCTCCCAGATACTACCACTGAAGCTGCAGAGACAACAGCTTAAACATGTGTCTTTAGATCTCAAAGTGTAATATTTCTCCACACTACTCGAAGGCTGAAAGTAACGATTAAGCCTTCCTCTCCCCTTAGGGGTTACCTCAAAGGTTGTAGTTGACATACTCATAGAGCTAATGCAGAACATGTGTAGCTCACGTGCAGGATGGCTGATGCCGAGTCTAGCAGACTTGTAAAACGTTTCAGCTTTTGTCACAACATGCTGTAATTGTAAGCCTTGGATATCCACACTGACACATGCAGTAATGAAGCACAGCTTTGTAAACCTGAGGGTGTTGGACAGCTTCACACAAAGCAGACATGTCTGTTCAACAACTCCCTCAGTTCAGCAGCTCACAGATAAACCATCTGAACACTTAAATAGTCATCATGCCCTACCTATGTACAGAACATCCATGTAAGCAGATCATAAACCATTCAGCCACACAAATATTATGTGTGAGTGTGAGACAGAAACTAGATACTGCACTCATATTCGAAATCATTTTGCTCTGCAGTTAAGCAACAAGGCTTCTCTAGTGAGTGAAAAACAAAAGAAAAAGTAAGAGAAATTACTTTGTGTAAGAGCAAGAAAAAGACATTTTTGGTTAAGCACACCCAACAGGGTTAATGCCTTCTTAGAGCTACAGTAGCAACAAAAAACACTATACAGTACTTTAACAACTAATGTTCAGTGTATGGTTAGGTGAGGTGGCAGATTTCCCTAGCTAACTACAGTTTAGCACTGTAAATACTGCTCCAAAATATGAGCTAAGAGATCACTTTCCTTTTATATATGACTTATCCATCAATGTGTCAAACATGAACTATCAGTATTTGCACTAAAGAAATTATTTATTGGTCATATTAAAGATACAGATATCTCCTCTGAGATTCTCTGACTTTTTGAGCATGAGACTCAAAACTGAACCTTGATGTTTCACTTGGATTCAAGCCACAAACTGTATATATTACTAGACAAACTGACCGTGACGTCATCCATTAGTTTCTGAAGGGCCATTTTGAGGCTAATCGAGTTGTCACTTCCTGGACGGCATCTTAGAGCCAAAAACAGGACCTAAACATATTTGGACAAACGGCAGAGGGGCTTACAAAGCGTTCATGCCAGGGGACTCATGGGAAGCTAAAATTAGCCGCTACCTTACTGATGCGGTAAAACTTCACCACGCAGTGTCAAACAAAGTCATATTACAGTGTTGTTAGTGTAAACATTTACCCACAGCTGCAGTCGAGTGTATCTCATGTATAACTATGCCCATACTGAATAAAAAGAAGATACGAAGGTCCGAATCGGTCCACTAGCGAGCTACTAGAATAGCAACATGTCAATCAAACCCCAGCATGGCAGTGATTTGTTGGATTATTTGCCGTAATATCTTAATAACGAAGCAAAAAGTTAAAGATGGACCACCACGTTACTTATTAGAGGGTCCAAATAAAACATTTGAGACCATGATGACCCATGAAAAAAATTTATTCACTTAGTATTTTCAGATAGAAGTCTATGGCAAAAAAGTTTCTTGGAGCCGGACGTTCAGTTCCCTAGCAGGCAAGCTGTGGGATTACAACGGAAAGTTACTTCCGCATTGGCCTCACTGAACAGCATCGGTTGTTGCCCCTTGATTCAAGCTCAAAAAATGCATCCAGAAATGCCTCATCTTCTATATCTGTACTCTTCAGTTTATGCCTCACCAGTCAAATGCAGCAAATGCATTTTGCTATTGAATTTTCAAGTGCCAAGACTGTGTGAATGCTAGTATGGGAACAGCATCTAGTTAACAGCTGAGGTTAGAGACTGCCTCCGACAGTGACTGAAGTAATCTGTCTGCAACCTACCAACACATTAATCACAAACCAATGTACAGTACACCACTAATTTAAATTCTAATGCTAAAATGTACATAACTACGTCTAGCTGACTGTATTTTGTCATGATCGAAATCTGATGTATTGCATATTTTATTTTGTACCAGTTTTTTACCTATTACAGTATATTTTGCCAGACCCCAAAAAGACCAGCCGCAGCAACTTGTTGCAGCTATTGGAGATCCTTACAATAAAAAAAACTAATAAACTATCACAGTATTGTATCCTTGTGCATTTTATTTGACCAACTGGCAACTTAACAAAACCAGGTCTACCTCTGTGGATTATTTATCAGAGAATGTATTTCATATAAAAAGCAAAACTGGTATTGCAACTGAAATATTCCTGACTGAATTGAAACAGTAGTGAAGTAAGCTGATCCAGGAACTGATAGCTGATGCCATGATTGCTACAGTAATAAGCATTTACCTCATTGTGGTACTGTACGTGTAGTCAAATGTCCAAAATATCACATTATGTAAATCACAGTACTTAAAACACATATTGAAAATGTACATAAAATGTTGTAGGGCATTTTGCAGCTCTTGTGTAATGCTGTGGTTAAGCCTGGATTGTACCACTTGAACCTAGACGGGCTGTTATAATCTCTGCAGCCAAGCGTCAATAGTGCTTTTCCAGAAGTGTAGGTTTTGGATTTGTAACAATACAGTTTAACACTGCTTTCTAGGTAAGATGTAAAAATGTACCTAGAACAAATTGGCTGGGATGTCAGGCGCAAACCATCAGCATCAACGCAAGATCATGTTTTTACTTCACTTTCATATGTTTTATCTGGTACCTGTACAAACCTTAAGTCATTATTCCAAATAGACTTTTGCAGATCAGGTCATATCGGAAAAAGCAAGTCTTGGTGACAGAGCTGAAGAGTTAAAAATCTGAGTTAAAAATCATATTCAAAGGTCGGTAGTACTCGTGTACATTTACTCCTTTATTTGAGTAGTTTTTTCAAAAAAATTACTTTTGAGAGTAGCTATTTTGTAGAATACATTTTACTCAGTTACATTTGTGATGAAAAACATGTACTTCCACTCAGTTACATTCGGCCACCGCTAAATGAGTAGGAGACAAAAAAAAAAAAAAAAAAAAATCACATGAATTTTTAAAAAAGAACAAAATAATGAGGAAAATTAACTAAATTAATAAACTAGGCAACAATATAAGAAATTTACAGGCCACAAAAATGAACAAAACAAGCAAAAAATGTGTCAAACAGCATAAAATGAACAGAAAATTCTAGGAAATTAACAAAACTGAAGAAAAATAACTAAGTAAATTATAAAATATAGAACATATCAAGCACAAATGAACAAAACAACAAATTGAAGAAAATAATCAATCAATAATCAAGTGATTTAACAAAATGAACTGAACATGAAGCGATTGAGTAAAAAGAATCAACAAAATAAGCAAGAACGTGGACAAAAAGAACAAAACAACTAACAAAATAAATAAAATTGAAGAAATTATGCAACAACAGTAGTAAAATAATAATAATGTATTTTTTTAGTGAACAAAATAACCAACAAAATTGAACACAAAGCAACAAAAAAACACAACAAAAGGAACAAAAAAGAAAAATGAAAATGATCAAAACATGTGTTTGAACACGGTATATTACATTGTAATAAATTCCACGTTATGATGTAGTTTTTAGATGAGATACTTTTTGCCGTTAGTCAAGTACAGTGGTACCTCACTGTACAAACACTTCCCTCTACGAAATATTCACTGTATGAAAAATATTTTGGCCAAAAATGCATCCCGGTATCCACAGAAAACATCGTGGTACGGAAGAGATAAACCCAGAAGTGAACTACTTCTTCTGGTTTTGATTGGTGGCTGACACCCGACTTAACAGGTGCATTACTGTCACCTACCAGACTGGAGTGCGGTACAGTAGATTAACAGCCGGAAGTGAACTACTGCCCACCCGGAAGTGATGTAAACAGTCAACACAATAACATGTGATATGGCCGACACTGGGCAGCGCTGCCCAGGCCGTGTCAATGCTGCCCGGGCAGCGCCGTGTCAACACGGTCTGGGCTGCTAACTTAGGCGGCTAACAACATAGCCAGTTCCAGAGTGGAGTTAGCTTACGATGGCAGAGGCTAGGACACACAGGACCACGCTGTCGGGTTCTGCATTAAGGAGTTGAGCTGATTCTAGATGCCGATGGTGAGGCAGTCTTGTTTCACAGCCGGCTAGCGCTATCTAGCCACTAGCTTCCCTAGCGCTAGCGGCTAGCGCTGTGACTTCCGGGTCATTCTCGTCGAGACCCTGAAGTGATGCAGACGTGACCCGGGCGTCATTGTCTGCATAATTCGTCGTTATGCGGTTCAATTTTTTTGCAGTTTTTTTTGTCGGTTTCCGAATTTGTCGTTGTCAGAAATGGTCGTTGTCCAAGGTTCCACTGTATTAATATGGGGACACCCCACCCGGTGTAAGAAATATTCGCTGTACGAGCGTCACGCCAGAACGGATTAATTTCGTACAGCGAGGTACCACTGTATTTATGTTTATGAGTACTTCTACTTGAGTCATTATAATTATAAAGTAACAACACTTTCACTTGAGTACTGATTCTACGCACTCCACCCACCACTGGTCATATTGCACATATTGTGGGAAACATTGTGATTTGATTCTACTTGCTTTATAATCAAGGAAAATGTGCAGATTACTAAACTTTGCTTTTGTTTTTTCCAACTCAAACACAATCTAAAGCTGTCATTAAAACAAATACAAACTCTTTTTCCATGTCTACAGACTATCTCTCTATGCTCATTGTCGCTGAATCCAAAATATCCCTGTAATTACAATTAGCCTGAAGACATTTTGTGATTATATAATTGCACAGGTTGACAGGATTGCAACGGTGCAGCTATGTATAGGAATTACAAATGGAGGGTCAGAACGACAATGTATACATAAAGTAGTAGAATCACGTGTTCTACCAGGACCACCCATAGTTACACCCTACGCTACACGCAACACATGTATCATTAGCGCTGCATTCAGGGTGAAAACAAACTGTGTGAATACAAGTGTGAAAAATACATTTAAAGTTCAGTCACTCAGTGGTGGGGTTTGTCTATATTTTTTTCCCAATTACTTAATATGGCCTTAGTTCCTTTGTCTATGAAACAAATGATGCAATGATGAGCATCTACAAAACGCTGCAGTAGGACGGGCGTCAGACAGGTGATTTCATGTTTGCTGTCTTCAAAATGTTCCCATTACCGCATAGTACAGTGATGGTAAGACACTTTTTAACATGGTACATATGTTTTATTTGCTGCGCACAACTTATTCTTTAAAAATGTCTACAAACAAAACAGGGATAATCTGCCATCTGTGTTAATTTTTCAGAGCACTGATACACATGCAGAGCAGAAAAGTGAGGCTGCATAATTAAAAGCATAAAACTGCCTTTGTGCATGCAAAGACAGGCAAAGAATTGTGTGTTTGTGTGTCAAGAACAGTTGAATGAAATCCATGTCAGTCCACTGCATCACTGAGCAGCTTGCTAAGCTGGATCAATGGCAATGTCACCGTGTACACACACGATCCAGTTCACACACATATCTGCTTCACTCTGCCCTTCCTCGCTGACATGGACACTGTCACACTCCAATCTCCTCCTCATGAAAACACACAACATACAGTTAGTCTTACTTGGATTTATTTTGCTCGAACTCTGCCGGAATACAGCAACAGTGTACAGTAGCTATGATTAAAAAGTCATCCAAATATTGTAACAGGGCTTACTCAATCTAAAGTTCCTGCAGTGGCAATTCAGTCAGCAGACATTTCAAGCTCAAACATTACACCAAATAAACCAAAATTCTGCCTCAATATATTTAATTCAAGACAATCAATGCCAAAATTTTGCCATACTGGAAACATGGAGGATCAGACTTCAGCTGTAAAAAGACAATTATGAATCCTATGGAACCCCACTTTCCTATCAGTGACAACACTCCTGCAAAAAACAAGCACATGTACGATACCAGTAGCTGTGTGAATTTAAACAAAATAACACTTCTGGTTAATTTTTAAATGGACACACCACCAACTTGGCACTTGATACTGAATTTCACAACTAAACAAAATGAAAAGAACAGTGAAAACCTTTATGAAATATCTTATACGGCTCTGGAGGCAATTACTTTTTCTCCAAAATCTACGACAATTTTATATATATATGGAAGGTGGTCCACACAGAAGGGGTCACTCCCAGAAGGAACAATAGCAGACACTGAGGATGGATACAAGTACCTTGGAATCCCACAAGCAAATGGCAACCTCGAAGAGGTAACAAGGAAAGTGGCTACA
>JAQQAE010015160.1:0-12143 GCA_029823295.1 Pseudamia nigra
ATTATCAGTGGTCTTGTATGTCTTCCATTTTCTAATAATTGCTCCCACAGTTGATTTCTTCACACCAAGCTGCTTACGTATTGCAGATTCAGTCTTCCCTGCATGGTGCAGGTCTACAATTTTGTTTCTGGTGTCCTTTGCCAGTTCTTTGGTCTTGGCCATAGTGGAATTTGGAGTGTGACTGTTTGAGGTTGTGGACAGGTGTCTTTGATACTGATAATGAGTTCAAACAGGTGCCATTAAAACAGGTAACGAGTGGAGGACAGAGGAACCTCTTAAAGAAGTCACAGTTACAGGTCTGTGAGAGCCACAAATATTGCTTTTTTGTAGATGACCAAATACTTGTTTTGCTGAGGAATTTACCAATAAATTCATTAAAAATCCTACAATGTGATTTTCTGGATTTTTTTCCCCTCATTCTGTCTGTCATAGTTGAAGTGAACCTACGATGAAAATTACAGGCCTCTCTCATCTTTTTATGTGGGAGAACTTGCACCATTGGTGGCTGACTAAATACTTTTTTGCCCCACTGTGCATGTGTATGCATACATGCATGCATGCATGCATGCATATCTATCTATCTATCTATCTATCGCTCTCTCTCTCTAGATAGAAAGAGAGATAGATATAGATATAGAGAGAGATCAATAGATAGAATAGATAGCTAGATAAAGCCTGTTATAATAAGTTTGATCCACATGCAACTATAACATAGGCCTGTAGGCTAAAATGTGTATGTACAGTATAACACTTTGTCTTTTGATGTTGTCAGTTTAGAATTTCTTGTATTAGTTTGCACACACCAAAGTTATGGTCCGAAAGAATTAAATTATTCATAAACTCAGAACTCAGTCACTGGTTTGTATTATATCTAGCTCTGTCAGCCTTAGCCACTAAACAGTAAGCTAAACAGTGAAGCTGGTAGCAGCGTTAACAGATTCACATTAGGCAGCGATAATAGTGATAAAAGTGACATGAGTTGTTGATTTTGTGACATCTGCCAATAAATATCCACTGACCAAGTGGATAGTTTGAATGATCAGGAGTCATACGACTGCTGTCTGCATGTGTACCACATACACACAGATAAAGCGGCTCGGTGCTCTGATCGGAGCAAACCATTATTGTGGGGGTGTTATGAGTAGATACTACGGAAACAATGCGCTTTTGAGGATACAGACTGTATGTGGTGGGGTTTTTATCAGTTTGACAAATACTGTATTAAACTTCATTAAAGTGTTTCACTCAAAAAAATTTGGGGATTTTGAAAAAACATTCAGGGCTTGAGATGACCCCTGGCACTGTCAGCGAATAGAGTTGTCTGCCACTGGGTTAGCTTTAACCTGCGATTCAGCAGGCTGCAGGTGCTCTCGGACAACTCTGATTCACTGATATGGCAGCTTCAATAGCACTCAAAGCTTTAATGCCCAGTAATCTTCCATAACACACCGAGCTGTATTTGCTTAAAGAGTGCAAAAAAAGTAGAAAAAAAAGTAGTAAAAGTAGAAGTAAAAGTAGTAAAAGTAAAAGTAGTGAAAGTAGTGCTGAAAGTATTAAAATACAGTATGAGGAAAAGTCAATTAAGAAATTAAAAATGAAAGAAGTTCAGTGAGTAGACAAAGATCTTATCATTTGTCTTGGTGAGAACTGCACAATAAGGCTCTTAGGATGATTTGAAATTTAAAAAAATGCAAGACTCAAGGCTGATGTGGTTTAAAAGAGAGCCAGCCTTGCAGCATCAGAGTGAAAGTAATCAATGGTGCAATGTTGCATCTCTACAAAACTCATTACAATTTAACAGGCACAAGTGCTGTGTGTGCAGAGTCAAAGCACTGATTATGGTGCGCAGTTGCCCTTTGGCTTCACAGCAACAAGTTACAGAACTAAGCCTTTGCTTTTACAAGGGTGGGCCGTGGAAATGAAAGTGATCCCTCAGGTTACTGGCTAGACCACTAAATGGCAGTCAGTTGCTATCAATTAAAGGAAAATATAAAGTGGCTTTGTGAAAAGGGCAAACAAATGTTGAACACTGCAACTCAAACAGTTCCGGTCAATACACGCTGTGCTATAACCGATGTAACATGTATAAAGTTGGGGATTAAATGCACCATCTTATGACAGAACAGTCGTAAATTGTCTCTTTATCAATTTATATCACACATAGGTGACAGTGAACTCCCTAAGGTCAGGATTTTAAATCTGTTTACCTATTATAAGACTGTAATAACAAACATTCTACTCAAATCAATGGATACAAATGTGTATGTTTCCAAATGTGTCTGACCATTTCAAGTCACTGACAATAGAATAACAGACCATCATCAACTGAAGGCACAGAGTGAAACACACAGAGCTCCAAGTCGGGCACAAAATGTGGTTTTGCCAGGAGGACATCAGTGGAGGGGACAACCTGTGCGCACTACTGCCTCTGTGCTCAGATGTCCATGGGCTACGTTTACTTCAGGGACAGCAGTCACCTTACAACATAATGGACTATTAATAGAGGGTAGAGGCAACAGGCATATTTCCTTTCACCAGGAGCACTGGCAGGAATAGGACTTTGGCTACAATACCTCTGTATCAAATAACACTTTGCTAACGACGAAAAATAATCAAGCTCCTTGAGAAAGTTGTACCACTGTAATATTTTGACAGGACTATAGTATGGTCTGAAATAATCCTGATGGGGAAGAGCACATGTAATATTTTTCTGCAAACACATATACCATTGGAATTGTCCATAGAGTCTACCCTATGAAGCAACAATTGCAGACTGCTGTCATGTAGATCTGCTGGGGCTTCACAGCAGGATTGTGACTCAACATTTTTGCCTCCCAGCCAATGGACCCAGACCAGTGCCCTCTCATTCACCCCACAGAAAATATCATCCTGTTCTGCTGCTGATTCTGCCCTCTAACCTCCCACTGAACCATGACATTTGAAATGACAATTAACCTGAAGTGTTTGGATTAGTGTCACGTTAATTATTTCTATGACTGCAATTACAATTCACTTCAACACATTTAAACAAGTCGTTAGAACGTTTTTAAAACATATCTGATGTGTGAGGGCATTTAAACACAGCTGCAGCCTTTACAAACAGCAGCTGAAGATAAACTCCTGTGGGTGTGTCTACATTCTGCTGTGAGGCACTGAATTAGAAAAAACAGGTTAGACAAGGTGAACAAAAGTTGCAACCACTCACAACCACCTCTCCTTTTATAGTTTCTTAACAGGTTGTTCAGGAAGCATGTTTTAATAAACTACTATGCCAGTGTGTGATTTAGAGGTGGAAACCCATGAATGCAAGAAAGCAAAATGCACTAAGTGTGCATATTGCTTTCCTGACATTCAATTTATAAATGGTAAATATAGAACTCGTAATAAATATATTAAGAATTCTACAGATGTCTGACTATTTGCTTTTTCACTGTATTCAACAAGATCTGACAGAATTCTTTATTAAAATAGTACATTAAACAAGGGGTTATTTATTTATATAGTCTTACATTAGGTGTACTATTCCTAATAGGAATGCTGCATGTTTAAACATCAATCTCATTTTCAGACCAAACAATGTAACAGGTAATTTGCCTTCTACTAAGCTACTGCTCAAGATGCTGCTGTTTGGTTAATGAACTTTTAATAGAATTTTAAAGCAGCAACACTTATTGACATGCAAAATCTCAGTTAAGGATATGAGTATTCAATAACTTGCCAGGAAGCAAATACATTTGTGAAAAGGGCTGAAACTCAGTGACCTAGCCTGTGTTTTGTGCTCATTATGCGCCATCCATTGTTTTGTACGCTGCGCTTCAACGCCCACACCTGTGGAAACATGACTCCCTCACATGAAGCACCTGAGCCACAGGTGTTAGGCTATTGTACGGCTAACATTAGCTTGCGTCTCGCAACTGCGTGATCAGAGTGAAGACGGAATGATAATGATAGTGACTGCCTCTTGCTTAGTATCTCCTTACAGTGGGCAATTCAGAGAAGCTTGGCTCAGTCACCTTAGTTAATTCAGTGAATGAATCCAAGAGCTACTCTGAGTCTTTTACGACGTCCAAAAGCAATGACAAGATTTGGAAAAAGTGACATGACGTTGTACGTTAGCGTTAAAAAGAGTGGCTTAGCATGTTTAAAGACCCACAAATTGAGTCGTATTAATGTGACAGAGGGCTTGACAGCGATACCTGCTGCTGTCAGGAGTCCACCGACCAAGCTAGCTAGCGCGCTAGCACAGTTAGCGAGCTAATACTGATACCTACTGGAGCATATTTATGACACTTTATTGAGTTAGAAGCTTTGCTGCTAGTGTTGCTGTACTTGTGTCAGGTTGGTTTACCTCCATTCCATAGCCCCCCTGTGGTCAAATTTAAATGTGTGCCCTTAAGGTGCTGTCATCGCAAGTAGACAGCCGACTGTACATTTGACAGCTAGCTTTAGCCTGCTGTTAGCCAGCTGAGCCAGCCAGCTGTAATGATGCGCTTACGGACAAATACGACTTGCTGTGTACTCACTTTTCGTTTATTTTGAGAAATCTTAAACCACACGTCATCATAATTTACCTGTAATATGAAAGCAGACCATTGCTGAGGACGAACCATCGGCGTTGGTACCCTTTTAAGTAATTGGTCCATTTAAAAAGCCAGCCTTTGTAAGTATCCGACCCTGGAGCCGGGGCCGCGGCTGAGGCGGATGCCGAGCCCTTCCCTTGCTCGCTCATCCTCCGCTCCGCCGCACGCCGAAGGGTGCAGGAAAAACCGGGGGCAGCGGTGACAGAAACACTACCACAGCGGACCAGGGAGGAGGAAGTCGGCGCTACGAATGAGCTCAACGGAGGTGGGTCTAGTCTAGGACGAGATAAAACACCGTGAGCTCCTTTCACATGACGCCGGAATGGACACCGGAGGAAGGACGAGAAGTGATGCCAAGACACTTAGCTGATGCAGACTGCAGAGGATTCAGAGCACAGAGCCGGACCGGATAGAAAGCAAATTCCTTACACAGGACTCGTGTAATCTGATGACAGTGTCAAAAAGATAAACCCCTACTTCCATGACAACAGCGCCAAGTAGTTTAAGGACGTCAGCGTTAGAAGGAGAGGCTGCTCGGCTGGTCGTTGATGGGAGCAGCTTTGACTGGGCATGGCTGCTCTATGGCTTGAGTCTATGATCCAGCGCTGCACCACGTGACGTTGTTATCTAAACATTTGACATGCGGTTTGACTGCTGATACCGGTCCGGTGAGACAGTGATAGTAACACACTCCCACTGGGCTTGAATTTTGTGTCAAGTGCCATGATGCAGAATTCACACATAGTTAAAAAACAGACATATCTCTGAGGCTGCTAATGAACAATATATTACTACTATTAAAATGCAGTGCACAGTAGAACCTGAGCTCACATTAGGAGACTGAATTAATTAGTAAGGTTCATATGTAGGTCACCCACAAACCTCGATTAAAACACAGGCAGGGAACTGGAAATTAGGGTCATATGATATTTCATAATTTTGTTAATCACAATCTACCAAAACACTAATACTTCCTGCATCATTAAATCACAATTGCTCCTATGGTTAAATGGTTTCAATTCATAATGTGCTCACTTGGCCCATATTTCAAGATAAAACTCATTAAAACCCATAACAGACAGTATATTACACGGGAATAGTGGTTGACTGTTAGATGCATGTACACATTATATAGCTGGTATAAACAGCAAAAACTATTTAAGAATCAATAATGGTATTTCCCCCTTATTAACAGATTTACAGGCAGCGCTGAATGTTTTCATTAGTAGTTATTGTGGACTACAATGATCTCACTGCCAGATGATATCTTGAATAGTGAGACAGAAGACTTCAGCTGAACACAATAGTCTTTAAACTCTGCCAACATCTAGTGTATGATCCATTTCGATGATCAATTATTTCTCACCTGATAGCAATGATTTACCACAAGGTGGCAATGTTGTCAAAATTATCATAATGTGGTGAAAGGAGGTGCACAGCTTTGCCATGAAACCAGAGAAAGGCTAGTGTTCTCAAATGCATTTAATAATTCATCACGTGTCCCAAAATAAAATAAAACAAAATGCTCACAGTACTAACACAGTAAAAATAAATACACTACAAGTGATGTTTCCGATAAAAAAACTGTAGCCCTTTTTATTTGGAAACACACAGACAAACTGATGAGATCTCATGCTACACGCAGTTGCTTTCTTGTGTGTCTCTGCTACATATTTCTTTTTTTTTTTTTGTTCTAGCAAATCAAAAGAGCTAACATGACCATCCGCCCTGATTTACGGGTTCGACTCTACATCTTAGAGAACCATGAGCTTGTGCTCTCACATGCCAGTGACAAACAACCACATTCACTTCACTCAGCTGCTCATTACAGTGTCAGAAAACCATGTATTACAAAAATCAAACACAATATCACGTTTTCACATCAGTGCAATTAAACCCTGACCCGTTGGCTCTACCAACAAAAGCATGCAAGTCAATTATTCTATGAATCACTCTTATGTACAATGGGTCTGCATACTTTCAGTGCAGCCATATTCACAAAGTACATAACTTGGCCTAATTAAATGAATAAAGCAACTGTTAATTTCACAACATTACCAATTAGATACTGTTCAAATACGAAGTTAAATGCCTTTTAAGGATCCCTGCGTTTGCCTCATGGGCAATCAGAGGAAGTCAGTTAGCTCTACTTCCTTATTTCTGCAGGATATCTCAGCATGAATGTGTTACATCTAGTGTACACCAGGTATTTTAATATAATTGGGTATTATACCCCAGCAGACTGTCCCTGTGAGAAATTATTGCTCCTTCTTAATCCAAAGCTTCAACATCTGTCTCTTATCTTGCTGTGTCTGTCCTTTCCCTGTCTGAATGTCAGCTATTAAACCTGCCACACTTTCTATTTCTCGCATACACACAAATATCAACATTGCATGTTTTAGGCTTTGCAGCCTCCTGCAGGTCCCAGTTCCCTGGATTTAATGTATTCATTAGAAACAGACACTGAGTGAGGGGAGGGAGCAGATTAAAGTCCTACACTACATCATGATAAGGGACTGCAGTATTTTCATGCTGCAGGACAAGCTTCCTCTGAACAACAGAATTTACCATAAATGTGTTACAGGAACAAGAAAGAAAAAAAAAGTCCTTCTGCTAAGGGTATCTATCAGAAACACTGCGTACCTCTTTTTGTACATTTCAAGTTAATTCAACCAGAACTGAAGCTCTGGCTATCTTTCTATCCTGTTGACCATGAACAGCATTAACTCAGATGAAACCAAATACTGTATGTCAGGTTTGCTGTTGATCTCACTGAATATGTCATAATTCAAAAGGAAGACTCGATGATATTGCTGCCTCTCCATTTTGAGTCTCACAAACACAGCATCTATCTGTCAACCCCAGCTACTGTACAGCCATAAGACAATGTTCAGTAACACCTGCTGCTGTGTAATTTGGGAAGCACAGCAGAAAATATCTCATTGATGTGGGAGAAAAAAACTGTGCTATGGTTTTTGGTTATCCTTCATTTCCTCTTTTACCTCCTCTCTTGCATCTATGCATTTGTCAGAGTTTATGTAGGAAGTGGTTGGATGACCATTGTGAAATTTAGTGTCTTTTACAGCGCAGAAGTCTAATAAATCTCATTATGAAAAATCAGCTCAGTAAAGCAGGAGGCCACAGGGTATTTTTCCAGCCATTTAGATAAAAAGTCCTTTTTTTCTCCATTGCCGCTTCACTCCTAAGGTGAGAGGGATGGAGGGATCTCTGTGGGTCACATGATTGTACAGCGATTCCTTTGTAGCGCCCCCTGCAGTCGGATGGAAGTGTGGTTCTGGCGCATGCCCCTTGCCACAGCGATTCCCAGCAGCTCTTTAAAGAGCAGGACTACATGCCAGTTAAACTTGGCAGAGCACTCCACATAACCGCACTTCCATGTCTTCTTCACCAGGACAGACACGGCCCTACGAGGCATGAAGCGCTGCCGCTGCAAATCCCTCTTGTTGCCCACCACCAGAATTGGCACCTCGCTACTGCTGCCTTCCCTGCAGGAGGATGTTGAGAAAAAAAGAGTTGAAACAGCACTTCTAATACACATGTTGCCATGCTGGTGTTTGTCACATTGGCTGGCTGGGCGTGTGCAAGATGTCTACGTGCAGTTTTTCTTTCCTTTTGAGGTGTGCGGGGGTGGACTGGAGGATTAGAGCTCACAGGCTCAAGAGGCCTCCCACTACACTCTGCAGTGACTGCTGGTTTACAGCATTATAAAAATCTATGGTAAGCTAAAGATAGGCATAAATTAGTCTTTCAAGACCTGTGTTTGTAATGCATAGTCCTGTAGCTTGAATGAATCAACACTCAGTGTCACATCCGCAAGTATGGTAATTTCCTGTCATTCCTATTTAGTTGAAAAAAACAAAAGTAGTTACTGGTGGAAATCCTGTATTGTAGAGAAAATACTACAAAGAAGGCTGATTAACAAAATAGGATTTCTTAAGCTGAATTTTTACAGTACCTTTTTGGTTCAGTGCCAAAATGACTGAAGCTGTGAGCTTTAATTATTGTTTTCATAATCATAGTTCTCATAATTATAAATTATAAAAACTATTATGTATGATTATTTCTCAATACACTATATTGAGCGCTGCAGTACATACAAAAAGGAGGCAGGGTTGTGCACAAACAAGCTGAGGTAGAAACTGTTAACGCTGCCGTTTCAACAATAAATCTCTTCTGATACAATACATAAATGTTGTTAAATCTTGCCTCATCTTCTGACAAGCCTTCCAAACTTTTATATCTCCACGTCTGCCTTGACAGATGGATGGAGAGCTCAACAGAGAGGAAGTTACAGAAGGAGCAGTGTCAAGTGCAATTCTCAAACCCCAAGCAAAATTCTTAAAGATGTCGACATGAAAAATCACATCACAGCCTCACATTTTCCTTCTCACCGGTTGTTCTCACACAACAGGCTTAAAAATATCTCTTGCAAATCTGCCAGTGCTTTATTATTTTGGTGGAACAGGGTGTACTGTATATGTGTGTGCGCTTCAGTGGGGGTGCTGTGGGAAACCATACAGGAGCGACAGGTCATAGCACTATTATAGTCACTGAAGTGAAGTCGGGTTTCACGCTGGAGGGCTTGGGAAAATAGAGCAGAAAAATGCTATTCTGCTTGTGATTGGGTTTCTGCAAACTGAGCAGTTTTTCATATATACAGTATATATATATTTGGGTGTGAAGTATATGCTTGTCTCAGTATAAGTAAAAAGAACAGAACATAAATTTCTTTATATTTGGCATTTAGAGTAAAAAAAAGCCCTTAAACGCTGCACGTTCTGCATAATTCACGACTTTAGTTTATACTGTGTGTCCCTCCTCCCCTCTTTTCCTCCTTCTTCCCATCTGTCCTCACATCTTTGTCTTATGATTACACATTTGTTCTGTTTTCCATTTCTCTTGTGCTTGCCCTTCCTTCAAAAGCTGCTCTGATAATGGTTTTCTGTCACGGGTCATAAACGTTGATGGTAACACATTAAGAGCAGCAGGAGTGTGAGGATGAACAGTGCAGTTTGGTCATATCACTGTGCATAAATGTGGTCCCGCATTGTTATGATCAATATGTAAATGTATGCAGGTATGTAAGGATGACAGAGCAGGTGATGCTTTTTCATTTGTCTTACTGTACATATTTGTCTTTATCACTAGTCTATATCTTTCTGACAGTCAGGGACCTTTGTCAAATGTTATCTTTGCTTATTTCATATATTTTCTGTGTTTTGCTGCTCTCTGAAAAGGCAGAAAACCCTCATAACAAAGAAAAAAAATCATCAAAGGCCACTCTGAAGCAAATGTCATTACTGAAGTGTCAGGATGAAGCGATGTGTGTGTGTGTGCTGAATTAAAAGATCACCACAAGCAGACCATCTATCACTGTCATAAGACGTAGACATGCAATTGTACAGCTTCATGGGAAGACTGTGAATTTACATGCTGTCCTTAGACAGGTGACAAAGTATGCCAGCAGCGAGCGTTAACAAGCTGTATGTCGGTGGCTTGTGTATTCACTAACTGACCGCACCTGTGCTCCACTATCTGCTGTCTAATCATCTTGACGTATTCAAAGCTCTCCACACAGCAGATGTCGTATACCAGGATGTAGGCGTTGGCATTGCGAACACCTCTGCAGCGCAAATCCAGCCACTCCTAAAGGGTAGATACAGAGAGAAAGACAGAAAATAACCTGTAAATAAAGAAGTCATCAAATACAGATGGATGAGAAATTAAAGGGAAAACAGACAGACATGGATTCTTCCACAACAACAGTGCACGCATTCAAGGGCTCAGTGAATAGTTCAATGAAAATATGTGAATCATATGCTGTGGCCTTCACAGAATCATCTCAACCCAACTGAACACCTATATATGAGAGATTCTGAACTGATATGTTACTACTCCAGCTCTGAAATAGTTAGGACACATGGGAAAAAATGCAGCAGTATTAAAATGTACACTGAGTTGTCATTAATTTTTTTGTAGATCAGAAAAGATCAGTCAAGACAAAGGTTTGGTCAGGGGTGTTTTAGCCTAAAAATTACTTTAAATGATTCAAAAATAATATAATTTGAAAGAAATGATGTGAAAAAGGTGCCTTTAATTGGGATTTGGTTAAAAAAAGAGGAACATCCAAGGAGAAGTTTAGACCTTCTGGAGCAAAGATGGACAGCGGATCACCAGTTTTCAACAACTTGTTAAAAAGGAAAATTTTCAAAGGACAGGAAGGAAGAATGAAATGTCACAGTGTACAATAAAGTGCACAACATTGGTGCATCTCTGAGCCCTGAACAGATCCAAATCATTTCTATACAGGACCTGTCCTTTATGTATCACTGATAGAGCTGGAGAGACTCAGGGTCACTGTGGATAATCTTACTCACACACTACCATTCAGAGTCAAAGTACATTTTAAGAGCGCTGCATTATTCTTCTCCCCAGCTGTCATTAAAACATCAAATACAGCAATATCTTTTGGAAGAATGGTGTCTATATTTCCAGTAGTGTTCACAGACTTCATGCCACATGCACTGAAGCTGCTGTTTCTTTATTATTTTTTGTCTTTCTTTAACTTTGTCATTAGTCTACAGACTGCAATTTATGGAAGCAGAGGAGATGAAAAGTTTTCAAGAAAATAAATCAGAAAATACAGTGTGCTTATATTTGACTAAGAAGACTGTTAGGCTATTTTCTGCAATAATTAATAAAATCATCTTGGAACTTATATTTAACCAGGCATATTTGAATTCATTATAAACAATTTCATTAATCTAATGGAGGAATATTTTTCATGTCAAGCCTTACTTCCCTACTCATCCTTGCTACAATAACACTATATTACGTATCATACTACAGTATACAATATCGGGACACATGACTGTTGCACCTTTAGGAGCTTTCCAAATACATAGGACTTTTTATCATATCTGTTCCTAATTTTAATATATGAAGAAACAAAATGCAACAAAAAAGTTGAAAGAAGAACAATTAACCAAAATTAAAACAGGACAGAGAAGTTAGGATGTTTGGTACTTAAGATGTGACACAGCTTTATGTTCAGCTTTATCTGACTCTTTTCCCCCATTTTTAAAAAATTCCTGATTATTCTTCTATTCTTTAGATTATTTTATTATTTGTTCATTCATATTCCTTTTTGTTTAGTATATTGCTCATCTACGTTTGTCTTGTTGATTATTTTTCATTTTTATTAACTGTTTTTTTAAATTAATTGTTCATTTTTGTTCACTGATATGATAAGGAGCCCTAGAGTTTTGAAGACTTCCTGTTTGTGCAACCCTCAGGTATCCCACTACTTTTGTTCATATTTACCTCTGTGTTTTACAGTCTCTATAATGTACACAAGTTCTTTAACTCCTTCATTAACACGGAGAGCACTACTGGGTCAATACACTGCCTGGCCAAAAAAAAAGGTCACCACCTGGATTTAACTAACTAATCAGAAAAAAAGCCTTCAGTTTGCTAGGTAGCATAATATTTTGTTGGACTGCCCTTAGCTTTGATTACGACACACATTTGCTGTGGCATTGA
>JAQQAE010015161.1:0-12143 GCA_029823295.1 Pseudamia nigra
AACCTCTCTTATCTTTTTAAATGGGTGAACTTGCACATTTTTACGTTGCCCAATACTTATTGTCCCCACTGTATATGACATAAATAGTTACCGTATGTTATTCAGATAGATTGTGTAATGTCATTAAACTTTTGTAGGACACAGATATGCTATCAAGACAATCATTACATAGTTACAGATGTACATTAGTTGTTTGACAAAACATGTTGCAGGAAACCAGAGTCAAGCATGTTCTATTAAAGCTTAACAGAAAAAAAATAATTTTATTCTTGCAACTCTGTTTGTCAAACGAATGTGTGCATAACCGCTTTGTTAAAAATATCACATCCCGGTGACATATTAATTTCCTGATGGACATTTTTATTATATTGTATGATTTTTTTTCTATGTCAAACCAAACGAAATAATACATACCTGGCATACGAGTACATGTACATCCTTTGTATCTTTCCAAATGTTGACCAGTATTGATGAGTATTATTCCATATACTTCCATCAACACAGTTTGGCTATTGTTGACAATACAAATATATATTTACCAACAATACTGCCTTTGTTTCATTTGTCAGCAAAATGAACAATGGTGATTAAATTTAAAGTTATCACCCTTCCTGTTTGGTGTTCTAATGATCTTTTTGCAAACCAGAAGTTGAAGAGTGAGTAATCAATCATTAATATGGACTGCAAAAGTATCTGAATGCTGCAAAAAGCCCATTGTTGCTGTTATACAAGTACCTATACCACTTACCGTATAATCAAAATGAAATTATGATTGAATTTATCATGTAAAAATCACTTTTTGATAGAATTGTCTTTAAACCACAGGTATGCTGGGGCACACGGGTTATGCTGCGAGTAAATGTACAAATAAAAAGAAAAACCACTGAAGGAGAACCTGTGAGGCGACTTTTGACTGGCAGTTTATATTTACATGAATATTGATATGTACAATAACTTTAGAAACAGAAACACCTGGCTGAGTATAACACTGTCAGGCTGCTCCGTTTAACATCCCAAGCCCAGATGCCCATATGTCATATGCAATGGAAATACTTTCCAAGTCTTCCAGCTGCATGTTATATATCTGACATTTTTCTTACCTAACATGGTTCTGCAAATTCTTTATATTACAGCTGTGGGGGTGAAAAGTTTCCATTCCAAACCACAACAGTCAGCAATTTCCAGGCATCAGTGAATGCACTGAGCTCATGCTTCATCTGCCAAAGCTGGCACTGATTCAAACCGGCCCTTGTAACCTCAGTTAGATAAGAAGAGGGCTGTGCCAGTCTCCCCTACTCAGCTTCTTGTCCTCACAGGTTATAATGAAAGGAAACACATTTTGTCTTTGGTAATCCTTATTGTTCTTTGATGTGGATAAGGGCAGGAGAGGATGCTTTTTATCCTGGCAGCACTTTCAAAGTAACTTGCAGTGTTCATTCTGAGTGGAATGTTGCTTCAGGCGTTGCGTCTTTTTTTCTTCGTTTTTGGAGGTCGTTTCTCATTCTGGATGCTCTGTTTCAGACTGAACAGTGGATTCTGAGGTTTCAGGCATTCCAGGTGGCTCTTGTCACCTTTTGAAATATAGAAGGTAAACAAACGGTAATCCAGCCACACCCTTACAGGTGACTGACAGGAATTTCATCTGTGACATTTAGCACTGACAGAGGTCAGCCTTATTACAAACAGTGATCACAGACAAAGTGCAACAGTCTAAACACTGTTTCATCTCAGATACAAGTGCTGTTGGTAATAGAAATATGTAGCTTTGCTTCAATATTTATGTCAGAACTTGTGGTGCCCTGATGTTAAATCCCTTATGGGTGTGCTCTCACATGCACAGCACTGATGATGAAACATGTCAGGCCTCGGGTACAAATGTGTCTGTTTGACTTTTATATAACCACATCACCAGCATGATTCCTTTATTTTTTAGCCAAGTCTGATTGTCTCAAAAGATTCCTGATGAATAAGGTCAAGAACATAAAGATATACTGACAAAATTTAGAACAAAGTATTAAGTTTAGACTTTACATTGAACAAAGTTTTGCTATAGGGCAATAATGACATATGCCGCAGAAAGAAAATGATGCATAATGCAACAGGACACAGTGAATGTAATGCATTGTTTGAACAGGATAATTTCATGCCATGGTTATAAAATGTCTTTGAGAAAAATATCAGTTCTGTGACTTAGGTAATTCTGCAAAATAAGAATATAAGACATATTAAGAATTTTAAAGGAGATATAGAATACCCATGTTTAACAAATTAATATACAACCCCAATTCAAAAAAAAAGTTAGGATGCTGCGTAAAGTGTAAATAAAACAGATTGCAATGATTTGCAAATCTCATAAACCCATATTTTATTCCCAATAGAACATAAACAACACATCAGATGTTGAAACTGAGACATTTGCCCATTTGATTAAAAATATTAACTCATTTTGAATTTGATAGCAGCAAAAATCTCATCAAAGTTGGAACAGGGACAACAAAAGGCTGGAAAAGTAACAGGCACAAATCAAAAACAGCTGGAGGAGCATTTGACAAGTAACTAGTTCAACTGATCAGTAAAATGACTGGGTATAAAAGGAGCATTTTAAAGAGACGGAGTCTCTCAGATGTAAAGATGGACAGAGGTTCACCGATCAGTGACAAACTGTATCTAAAAATTATGGAACAATTTCCAGAAAAATGTTTCTCAAGGTAAAATTGTGAAGACTCTAAAGATCTCACCATCTACAGTGTATAATATCATCAAAAGATTCAGAGTCTCAGGATGAAGGCAATCCACAAATACAAGTTAAAGCTGTATCATGCAAGGAAGAAGACATATGTGAACATGATTCAGAAATGCCACCGCATTCTCTGAGCCAAAGCTCATTTAAAAAGGTCTGAGGCAAAATGGAAAACTGTTCTGTGGTCAGATGAATCAAAATTTGTAATTCTTTTTGGAAACTGTGAACACTGTATCCTGCGGACTAAATAGGAGAGTGTCCATCCAGCTTGTTACTGTATCAGTGGACGGTTCAAAAGGCTGCATCTCCGATAGTTTGGTGTTGCATTGGTGCCTATGTTTCTGACAATGAAGGCTAGGACTGTTGACCAGCTAGAATCCTGCATCAGACAAGAATGGGACAACATTCCTCTCCTAAAACTCCAGCAACTGGTCTCCTCACTTCCCAGACTTTTACAGGCAGATGTTAAAAGAAGAGGGGTAATAAACTTTTTTGAGATGCGTTGCTGGCATCAAATTTAAAATTAAGTTAATATTAAGTTAATATTTTCAATCAAACGTTAAAATGTCTCAGTTTCAACATCTGATGTGTTGTTTATGTTCTACTGATAATAAAATATGGGTTTACGATATTTGCAAATTATTGTATTTTGCTTTTATTTACATTTTACAGTGTCCCAACTTTTTGGAATTGGGGTTGTACGGAGAGCCATCTATATGTCAGCGCTGCAATGAACTGCAGACTCATCCAGGGTGCACCCTGCCTGGTACACTCCAGTGCTTTCCCCGACCATTGTGAGGATTAAGGGGCAGAAAATGAATGAATGAGTGTGAACAGCACAAATCACATGGCATCAGAGCTTTAAAATTCTGATCTGGCCCACCTCTGAATGTGGTCCTAAATCTATTGCAGATGCCCATTTTTCACTGTATAGTGAAATCAGAACTGATGACCTTTGTCAGTCTACACTGGGATTAGTCACCTCTCATTTGTGGAGTCAATCACTATGACTACAACTATAAAATGTACAGTACCATGAATCCAGCTGTAACGTGAAACTGAAACCTTAATGTGCAATAGTAAAACACAGACAGGGATTATTTTACTGCATAGTGATTAGTTAGCCTGTCATATCTTAGGTAGGGGCATAAGTATTTTTAAGTTAACATTTGTAAATCCACTACTTTTGTGCATGTGCTTCAGTTCAGAACTGTGACTAGTTCTCACTGGAATCTGACATTGGCCACATTTTAAAATATAAAAATATAATCTAAAGTTTCACTGTGAACAGGCAGGTAGTCCAGGTTCCATATGTCTGCAGGATAGATAAATATTGAGCATTATATGGTTAAAATGAAAAAAGAAAGCGGGAAGAATGGAAATCAGGGCGGTTCTTGGCTCAGTGTGTAAAAGCGAAGGAGGGGGAACGTCTTATAGGCTTATGGGAGGACACGCAGGGAAGCATTCCTGTCATAGTTTCACGACACCTCTTCAGCCCACACATACGTCAGACCTGCTTCGAGTGTATAAAAGGAGATGGGACACCAAAAGAGGGAGAGCAAGCAGCTGTCAATACAGCACATGCCTGCTTAAAAGAAAGATTATTTTATTACATATGGAGGGACAGTATCCGTTTCTGAAGATGTGGAGAGTTTTTGCCTTTGTCACCATCTGGGTTGCACAGGTGAGGAAATGATCACTGTCCTTGCATGCGTAGGTGGTCTAACTGTTACAAGGAAACCAGTTTATTGTGAGATTTTGTGTCTTGTCTCAGGTGTCTGCCTCATGCCCTAAGGAGTGTCAGTGTCCCAATGGCATCCCTAGCTGTGCAGCTGGAGTCAGTCTCCTTCTGGACAGCTGTGGATGCTGTAGGGTTTGTGCACGGCAGCTGAATGAAGACTGCAGCAAAACAGAGCCATGTGACCAAACGAGAGGCCTGGAGTGCAACTTTGGAGCTGGGTATGGCTCTGCAAAGGGCATTTGCAGAGGTACACTGAATTCTGTTCTTTTTCACTTCCTTATTTTGGTTTACTGGTTTACTGTCACACTCAGCAGTTGTTGCACTTCTCCTTTTCGACTGCTGTGTCTTTGTTACAGCCAAGTTGGATGGAAGAACTTGCGAGTACAATAAGAAGATTTACCAGAATGGTGAAACCTTTTATCCAAACTGCAAACACCAGTGCACTTGCATGGACAGTGCTGTTGGATGCATCTCCCTGTGCCCACATGAACTCACGTTACCTAAAGTGGGCTGTGCCAAACCCAGGCTTATCAAGGTACCGGGACAGTGCTGTGAACAACTTCTCTGTCCTGATGAATCAAAGACAGCAACCGCTGTGTTGCAGAAGCGCCGAAAAAAATACAACAGGGACAGAACATCTGAAAAATACCTGACCAACAAGAATACACTACCTCCTGTGCAGATAAGAGGATCAGAGTCCTTACCTGGTGAGTAGTTTACATGTATCTACTGGTGACAGTTTGCATGCAAAATGTACTTGGAAAATAAGGTCCCATGTGTTTTACCATTACATATTTAAATGGGTCTAGGGCCTCTAAAAATAATGTTCAAGTATCAACATTTTCACTCAAAGGAGGAATTAATGCAGCCCTTTTCCAGATAACAGGACTGGAAACAACTTTGAATATTTGTGATGTCACAGTCCTAAATCAGTCTCACCAAACTCACCAAAATCACCCTGACATCTTGGGATATATGCTAGGGAATCTACATGATAGTGTCCATGACACACGCGGGAAAGGGTGTGGTCAGCAGCAGTTCATTTGCATTCAGGGCTGAATAGCAGGAGTATATGGACATGATAGAACAAAGGATCTCTCTTGAATCTTGTAAAATCCACATTTTAGGGACATGTAAGGATTAAATTAACTTATTAAGACAAGGTACAATATTTGTCCTTTAAGTTAAACAAGTAAACATAAAGATCACAAGAGGATTGTGATTTCTTATTATGTCAGTGTACATTTCATCCATCTCTCAAACGTTTTGTTTTTCCTTTTATCAGCTTTCAGCAGGGATCCTGTGATGAGCATGTTGGGAGTTGAATGTAGACCTCAGACCACAGCTTGGTCACCCTGCTCCACTTCCTGTGGCCCTGGCGTGTCCACAAGAATGACCACAAGCAAAACCCACTGCATTATGGTGACAGAGAGCTGCATGTGTGAAATTCGTCCATGTAGCCACGTGACATCCCCCAGGTTAAAGGTACACTGCTAACTTCAAGCACCAGATACTAAAGGTCCCATATAGTGACATGTATGTGTCTATGAAACACTTAGGAAAATTGTCAGTTGCTCATTTTAGCTTAAATATGACTAGTTGTAACGGGTGATGTCACCAATCATAAAAATTCAAAATTGTGTGATTTTACTGTTGTCCATCTCGTGTAGATTTCTTATATACTACTGACTAAGTTCATACTTTCATTTTTTATTCTACTTCACAGACTTTGTATAAACTTCAAAACCCAAAAAAGATGAAATGTCACCTTTAAGTTGTACAGAAAAGTCAGAGTCCAAAGGGTTTTACAATCTGCTTTAATGTCTTTTCTGCAACAGAATAGTAAGAAATGCAACCACACAGAAAAGGCCAGTCATCCAGTCAAACTGTCCTACGAAGGATGTCGCAGTCTGAAGAAGTTCCAGCCCAGATACTGTGGATCCTGCTCTGACGGCAGGTGTTGTGCACCTCATCGGACCCAGACCTTACCTGTCCTCTTCAGGTGCAAAAACGGACAGACCGTCAGCAGGGTGGTGATGATGATCCAGTCATGCAAGTGTAGCTTCAACTGCACCAGCAGCAACCACAAAACCCCTGCTCTTCAGAAACGTTTCAACGACATTCACAAGCTGAAAAATTAAGGAATTAACTTTCTGTAGAATGCTTTTTTTTACTGATGCAGATGCCTGAGGAATTTACTTAGTGAACTAAATTTTAATTTTTGCTTCAGAACAATGGAGCTTTGTAGTTTGCTTCTTTTAGAAGCTTTCATTTGATGTTGTGAAAACTCTTAAACGAATATCTTCTTCACGTTTATTCTATAAAAATTAGGGATGCACAGATATGCTCACCGCTACTGGTTAATAAGATGTTATTTCACTGACAGCAGTGATGGATACTGTATGTAGCTGTTGTGTTACATGAAAGTTTGATTCATCAATGACGAGGAGCTTAAAGACTAAAACTTTGGCTAGAATATTAATTACACCCACTGACAAAGTTAGTCACTTCATTAAGAAGATAATTCAAAAGACATTTTCAGGATAGGAACAATTGATTAGATTTTTGCTTGTAACTCTACAAAATACTGCCCATAAAAAATTGCAAAAAAATACAGGACAACACTAGAAAGCACTCAAACATCGCAGACCTCTGCCAAGGCAGCTCAGTTTCTCTTCATAGTGAAAACCTACCATTATCATTTGAACCTATGCTTAATTCCTCCATCATGTAATTGCACCAAAAGTAATATTCTTACATTTATTTCACCCCCATTATTGGATTCGTTGACCATGAAAACCTGCCATTAACATTTGGAATCACAAACATATCATTAGTCCAAGAGTTAAACATGAAAAATGTTTCCATAATAGCTGTTTTCCTCTGGATCTAATTCCAATGAATGAAGATAGATCAAATCTGTGGGCACATTGCTGAATCAGCAGACTTTCCGCTACAGTTTGGTGTCAGATTCATGTCTATAGCTTTATTTGTTACCTGCAGTAGCAATTTTTCCTCCGCCCCTGTAAGTATTAGCATTCTGGATAACTATATCTGTAAGAATGTGCATCAACCTCTAAGGTTTGATAGAATCTATTGTGGTCTAATCCTGTGTTTTTTGGCTAAACTTCCTGGATGTTATTTGTGGCATTGCAAGACCAAATGTTGAATTTGGCCTTATTTCATAATGGTGACGAATCCTTTAAAATATTCTGGATCCAGACAATGATCCAGGTCACTGACAGAATCGAATCGATTGGTCCTTGTGCCATTTCTGACCTATTTTGAAAATTTCATCCAAATGTGTTCATAACTTCTCAAGTTATATTGTGAACAAATAAACAAACAAACAGATAAATAAACTAATGCTGACAAAAACATAATCTCCTTGGCAGTGGTAAAAATTACAGGTTCTACCGCACCACATAGTTTGTCGTGGATCCTGATGATATTCTAGATATAATGATTCAGAATGATTCCCATGGTGGAGCTCTGCATTCTCCCAGTGCTTTCTAGTCACATATGTAATGAAGATCTCTTTATTTTCCTGGTGCAAAAGCAAGCAGAAAACATGGCCAAATTGCCATTTTAAATATTGGTGCATCCCTGATAAAAACACTTAACAGCTTTAAGTATCTTTTGACAAGACATATCACATGACATGACGGTTAAAACACCATGGCAGCTACACGTCACTGCATGATATGTCGCTTTGCTTTAGTTTACTGTACTAAATCAGTGAAATCACTGTGTATGTCTCATCCTCGTATTGTTCTATGTAAAAATGTCAGTCTAATAAAACTACTTTTCTACACTTGCTGTTTGAATAAGCCTGATGGCTTTAAATGCACTGACTGCACTTTATAGAAATGGGCCAGATTAATGGCATATTGTAATGTAAATTGTTTTCATGAATAAGCATGTTTATCGTATTGCAGAGAAAAAAATAGATGGTTTAGAAGGCGCAATAAACAGAAATAATGACAATTTAGTATGCAAGGGGGTATAATATCGCTCTTGTAGCATCTGGTCCACTCCTTCTGAAAAAACCTATAGTCATGTTACCAGTGGTGAACAGAGTAAACACAAACAGTACTCGAGTATAAGCACAGTTACTTCCTAATTCATAAAGAAGCCAAAGTACTGCTGACACACTTGTGTAAGAGTAAAAAAATAGTTTGTCACAGAAATCCTACTCAAGTAGTAACTTAACGATGTTGAATTTGTCAACTTAGTTTTTTCTCATTTTGTTGTGCCTTTTTTTTATTTTTATTTTCTTGGTTATATTGTACAAACTTATCAATTTTATTTGTTATTTTGATCATATACTGATGACTGTTTTTATATTTTTTGTGTGTATGTTGATTTTTTTTCCATTTTTTGTTATATTATACAGTTTTATTAATTTACTTGATTATTTTGATCATTTTCACTCACTTTGTTGTGTATTTTGTTGCTTTTCATTCTTTTTCTCTGGTTATTTTAATCATATTTGTCAATTTACTTCACTCTTGTTATTTCTTTCTCATTTTGTTGTGTATTTGTTGATTTTTTTCAGGTTTGTTGGTTATATTGTACATTTTTACTAATGCATTTGATTATTTTTCTCTTTACTTTGTGGATTTTGCTCATTTTTAATTTATTATGTTGATTTTGGTTGATCTGTGTTTATTTTGTTCCTTTTTCATTAACTTACTTGTTTGTGTTGCTCATTTTGTTGCTTAGTTTGTTCATTCTGGATGGATGTCATGCATTTTTCTTTTCATTTTTTATTCATTTTTTCGTTGAGTTGTGGCCAAATGTAACTAAGTAAATGTACATTTTTCCACTGTAAATGTGAGCAAGAGTAAAACATATTTTGCAAAACAACTACTGTCAGAAGTACATTTATTGGAAAACATTACTCAAGTACCTGTAACTGAGTACGTAAATGTATTTGAGTACTATATATCGAAGTCACTGATTTGTTTAGAGATGGACTGCATTGATGCTCTGCACAATCTACATTTTATTTGTATTAAGTCAAACAATAATCTAACCAGCATCACAGATTCACAATGTTAAAAATAGGCTGGTGTAGACACTGAACAGACAAATAGGTCGTTCAATTCATCTAAGCCCTTTAAGCACATAAGTTAAGGGTGTGTGCCTGCTGATGCAGAACTGTTGGACCAGACAAACTGCTAAGACTCAGCTGCTCTGTAAGATTATTTTTCAGCAAACACCACAGAAAAGCACATTCTCAACGTATCATCAACAGCATTACGTAAACGGGCAAGACCAGAAGACTGAGAACAAGAGCAAAGGCAAAAAAACTGGGTTGTGACGCACACAGAGATGAAATAGTTCCATCCCTCGACACAGAGCACAATAGAGCTTTGTCTTTGAGAACCTGAGAGCAGCGCTGTGCACCCGGGGGGAATATGTCCACTGCAAGTACACATTAGAGCCTTTAGGAGGTTTGGACCTTTTGTAAATTACTGTCATAGATTCAGTACGAGCAGGACAAAGTACAACCCCCGTTTTTAGTCCATTTTAACAACTATCAAAATCATGCTGCAGCAGATACCTGCCTTTCTGTGCTTTAAAGCCTCAGTAATGGGAAATTTTCCATTGTTGAATGCATGTTGATTAAGTTTTCAACCCTACAACCATTCACAGCATGATCAGCTTAATGCTGTCAGTCCAGTTGAGCATGCAACATACACACTCAGGATGCATCATACTTTCCCCAGGATCAAAATCAAATCAGACACATGCAACAGTAGTTTGGTACACTACTAGTCAAAATGTTCCACCAATTTCATTCATTTTGTTTTGTTTGCCATATCCAAACAGTGAAAAATGTACTCGAAATTATGTTGTAAACAAAAGTGTAAAAAAAAAAAAACCCAGAACATTTTATATTTTAGGTTGTCCAAAGAAGACAAAAGTGTGCCTTGTCAAGAGTTAATCTGTGCCATTTCTTGTCCTCTTGATGTGCTTTAGACCATCACTTGTGCAGAGGAAGGGAGGACACAGACTCAAGTCTTATTAGTGCTAATACAACTACTTTACAAATCCCTATAAAATAAATAAAATCTTACATGAAGTAGATTATGGTGCATATTGTTTTTCATAATGCTTTCTCAATAAATACTGGTGATGTAATGATAAAAATGGTCTTATTGACTTAATGCTGCACACAGACTATATAAAAGGAGCTTTACACTGGTGTACACGACAAGCCAAGTTTGGACACACTTTTTCCTTCACTGTTTTTTTTCTTAATTATTTTCAATATTGTACATCACCATGTATGGGATTATGTACTGAACAACCCTGGACTTTTTTTAAAATAACCCCCATTCCAAAAAAGTTGGGATGCTGTGTAAAATGTAAAAAAAAAAAAAACCTGCAATAATTTGCAAATCTCATAAACCCATATTTTATTCCCAATAGAACATAAAGAACATATCAGATGTTGAAACCAAGACATTTTACCATTTCATGCAAAATATTAGTTACTGCAACACATCTTAGCAAAGTTGGAACAGGGACAACAAAAGGGTGGAAAAGTAATGGGTACAAATCACAAACAGCTGAAGGAACATTTGACAAGTAATTATGTTAACTGCTAACAGGTCAGTAACACGACTGAGTATAAAAGGAGCATTTTAGAGAGACATGTAAAGATGGACAGAGGTTGATGGACAGAGGTTCACCAATCTGTGACAAACTGCATCTAAAAATTGTGGAACAATTTGAGAAAAATGTTCCTCATGGTAAAATTGTGAACACTTTGATGATCCCACTATCTACAGTGTATAATATCATCAAAAGATTCAGAGAATCAGGAGGAAGGTCGAAGGTCAAAACTGGATGCCAGTGATCTTCGGGCCCTCAGGCAGCACCGTACTAAAAACAGACATGATTCTGTACTGGAAATCACTGCATGAGCTCAGGAACACTTCCACAAATCACTGTATGTGAACACAGTTCATCATGTAATCCACAGATACAAGTTAAAGCTGTGTCATGTAAAGAAGCCATATGTGAAAATGATCCAGAAACACAGCTGTGTTCTCTGGACCAAAGCTTGTTTAAAATGGACTGAAGCAAAATGGAAAACTGTTCTGTGGTCAGATGAATGAATGCCTCAGACCGCTTTAAATGTCTTTGGTCCAGAGAAGAAGGTGGCCTTTCTAGATCATGTAAAGCTGTCATAAAAGCTAACTGTGTGTCTTTTGGACACTCTAAAATATAAAATATGTTCTTGATTGTTTAACACATTTTTATCTACTATATAATTCTGTGCTTGTTCTTTCACAGTTTGATGCCCTCAGTACTAATGTACAATGTTAAAAATACAGAAAAAAAACACAGAAACTACACATTTTTGACTGGTAGCATACATCTTTTATGTTAGACTGAGCACCACTGTTTGACTCATCTGGGACATATTGTGTACACCCATGTACTAAAATATTGCATGGGCCAGAATGGAAATTAAGCCCAGCAAATCTCGCAGCATTTCCATCGTAAAAGGCCGGCTTTCGGATGAGAAGTTCAGCATCAATGGTGAGGCAATACCAACTGTGCGAGGGAAGCCCATCAAAAGCCTCGGAAGGTGGTATAGTGCCGAACTCAAGGACACTCAGCAAGTTGAGCAGCTTAAGAAGG
>JAQQAE010015162.1:0-12143 GCA_029823295.1 Pseudamia nigra
GCCCCCCCCTGCACGGACCCTCGCGCCCCCCCCGGGGGGCGCGCCCCACTATTTGAGGAGCACTGCTTTACGCTAAAGCATCTTTAACGTTACTTCTCCTGACGGTGATAAACTCACTTTGAAGAAACAGTGATCTTTTTAAAGTAACGTCATTGTCCTGTGCTCACAGACAATGGACTAGGTTGGTTAGTTTAGCCACCAATGCTAATGCTGTGCTCACTGTTTAACAAGTATCACTACTGAAAACAACAAGTAATGTCAACAACATCTGATGAACAAGACAGTGTTAGTACTTGTAAAAAACTTTGTTACATGTTGCAGGTTTGTGCGGTGCATGTGTTAAAGTTCTGTGTGTGTGTATGTTCTCGAGCTGCCCTGCGTCTGCTTCGACACCGGTTCGACACAGTGACGTGTTTTCACCGGTAAGAAACAATAAATACTGACTTTAAGCTGTAAGTATATTTCCCCAATACTTAAAAAAAACCTGCTTTGTTTAACCACCTCTCATTTCTGCTTTTCTACCTTTCTAGACAAGAGGAAATGGGTCAACATCAGATAGGACTTTACATCTGTCCTCACACAGATGAAGACCGAGGACGGACCAGACCACCATCAGATCCCAGAAATTCACATGATCCCAGAAATTCACACCTATAATGAACTGAACATTAATGTAGAGTTTCGGGACGCAACTCTGCCTATGACTGCGCCTACACGGATAGTACCCACTTGGAGTGGAAAAGGAACTGAGTCGAGTAGAACCGAGCTGAGTCGAGCTGAGCCGAGCCAAGTAGGTACTAGTGGAAAAGCGGCATTAGTTTTATAGAACCTGTGTCTGCTCCCCGCCCAGCGAAATCAGCTAAATTATCTAAATCTATATCTAGAAAAAGAATAGAAAATCAAAATAGCCAAATAAAAATTAGGCCCTTGGATCCCACAGAAACTAAAAACATGAAAATTAAATGGGGATTGTAAAACATAAGCTCACGGTCATCCAAGTCCCTTTTAATCAATGAACTAATTAGCAATCACCAAATTGACGTACTCAGTCTCTCGGAAACATGGCTGCATCAGGATGAATATGTAGTCTTAAATGAACCGGAGCCGGAGAAGTTGTTCCTCCCCCAGTTGCCCCTGGCCTGCTTGCGGTGGTTCTGTTGGGTTTACTCTCTGTATAGTTTTGACATCTCGGCCTCAAATTGTGAAGTGCCTAGAAATAATCGGTGATTATGATTGGTGCTATACAAATAAAACTGAATTGAATTGAATGATTGGGAATAAAAGGAGCATCCACAATAGGCTCAGTTGTTCAAGGATGTAGCAAGATTCACCACTTTGTGAACAGCTGTGTGAGCAAATAGTCCAACAGTTTAAGAACGTTTCTCAACTACATATGCAAGAAATGTATAGATTTCATCATCTACGGTCAAAATATTCAGCAAATCAGGAGAAAGTAAGCAACAAGACCAAATAATCATTGAATGCCCTTCGATCCCTCAGGTGGCACTGCATTTAAAACCGACATAATTCTGTAAAGGATGTTACCATGTGAGTTCAGAAGCACTTCAGAAAACCATTGTCAGTTCACACAGTTCATCTCTACATCTACGAGTGTAAGATAAAACTCTACCATGCAAAAATGAAAGCTAACAACACCCAGGAACGTCAACAACATCAACATCAACAAGACCCAGGAACGTAGCCGGTTTCTCTGAGCCGAGGCTCATCTGAGATGGACTGACGCAAAGTGGAAATGTGTGCTGTGGATGTCCGCAATGTCAATCATTTTTGGAAATGATTGACATTGCATTCCCTGGGCTAAAGAGGAATGGACTTATTACTAGAGCAAAGTTCAAAAGCCAGCATCTGTGATGTTATGGGGGTGTATTAGCGCCCCCCATGGGTGACTTGCACATCTGTGAAGGCACCATTAATGCTAAAAGGTACATACAGGTTTTGGAGAAACAAACACTATGCTGCCATCCAAGTAATGTCATTTTCAGAGACGTCCCTGCTTATTTCAGCAAGACAATGCCAAGACACATTCTGCACGTTACAACAGTGTGGCTTCTGTTACGGCCGGCCGGGGGGGAACCGGCGTAACATATATTAGAATGAGACTTCCCTCTTTCCTGCTCCCAAGGAGGACCAGTGCTCACGTAAAGTGCAGTCCAGGTAGTAAATTTATTTACACAAATGGTAAATACAACATCAGGATGAGGACAGCCAACATAACAAACAGAACACCCCTTTATCCACACAACTAAATGACCTAGCAGAACTAAAATAGGAAATAAAATACAGGCCTCTTACCTAAACTCCCTAAAAATAAACAGGAAAAAACAGTGCACAAATAAAACTGCTTCTCACCACCACTAGGACTGCTGAATTTAGAATGTGATTATTTACAATTATATTGACAGAATTATTTGCAGAATCAGTCATAAGAAGTCCAATCCGAAAATACAAAAATGCAGAATCAAATGCCAATCCGAGTCTAAACCAGAACACAGTCGAATGAATCACAATCACAAAGGAAAGGTCGGAAACAGAAAGAGGCAAGCCTGGCGCTGATGATGTCATTTTAATATTAAGTTCTCGCGCCATTCTCTCTGCACATTCGCTTCCTGAAAATACACATAGACAGATGAAATGAATCATTTACCCCAACTGATCAAGCGGGATTCGTAATAAGAATGAACAAGACAGCATTCAAGAACTTTTTCCATATCATCAAATCTCTTTTGTGCCTTTTCTGAGAGCCTGGCCTTGAAAACAATAATTCTACACTTTTTGGCTTAATTTTTAAAAGAAAGAGAAAGAGGACATCAGTGCTTGTTGCAATGTCTGAAAAATGGTCATTTCAAATCAGACGCGTGTGCCGCTATTGGTGGTTTTTTGTGTGTCCAGCTTTGTAGGTTGATCGTTGAAATTAAATTTGTTGTTTCTGGAGGCCATCGTGTTTCTGTTTCTCAAGCAAATGTGTGGGCCTGAAAACAGGTTTTGAGCGCGTTTTTCCATAGGAATCTACTTCACGGATTTCGCTTATCGCGGGTTGTTTTTAGAACATAACCCCCGCGATAAACGAGGGGCCACTGTAATCCTCGTTTTTGACAGAGAAAACAGATCAGGAATCAATAAGAGAATCTATAAAGAATTAGACTGATAAGTATAATCATTAATGGAACTGATGCTAAATATTATTGATTCCCATTCCTGTGTTAGCACCGGATAAAGAGTTAGGATCTTTTTCACATTTGCACTTTTTAAGTTCATTTTCTTAATGTATACAATAGTAAACTGGCTGTGTTTAAAATCTGTTTACACAAAAATTGTCTCCCTTTTAATCATTACCAGACATAAATCCCACAAGGAAGACATTTAAAAGAGGTTCTGTTAAAAAAAAAATACCGTAGGCAATTTACACACTTCTCCTGTTTAATGAATTCCTTTAACCTCCCCAGGTTTTTCTGCCTTTGTTTTCCTGATATGCACATGTAAGACATTTGTTCCTCTGAGGTGTTAAAGTGTTCAGCCACTAAACATGTTGACTAGATTGCCATAGCAATTGCCTCAAACATAATAGCAGAGCAGAGCAGCTAAAGCATTTGACTGGATTAATCCATAAATGCAGTGTTCTGTTGGTAATAAAGATTATTCTGACTGACACTGTGTAAACAAAGACTCAGAGCTGGCAAAGGGAAAGGATGTGTGTTTAATTTACCACAAAACCCTTTCATTCCCCTGGTGCATTTTAAGGCATAACATTAGAGAAAAATGAATTTGTTGAGTCAATGGTGTAATATACAAGAAGGCATGTGTGCCCCGGAATACACCGAACACTACCAAATGTCAGGAGTGTTTATAAGAGTGTGGGGCATGTACACACACTCTGTACCAACACATCACTGTTACCCTTTAAAGGCAAACGCAAGAAAGATTCATGTTTGTGTTGAAATAATGAATGAAAATGAAACATACTCACTCGCAGTTTGAGTTATTCTGATCTGAAGTGCAGTAATAAATTAATTAGCATGTTTGAAGTAAAACATCTTGAGTGAGAAAAAAGGAATAATCTCCTTGCACTTTGACAGTCATGTGCTTGTCATTAACCCTTCCATGCATGGATTGTTAAAAAAAAAAGGGGGAAATAACATTTTCAGCCTTGTGGTACTTCCAAACGATCTTTAAAATAGTGTTTGAAAATGGTGAAATTATGTCCACAAGGGCATATCAGTGTAATGAAGTACACTGCCTGGCCAAAAAAAAAAAGTCACACTCTAATATTTCATTGGACCACGTTGAGCTATGATTACAGCACTCATTCGCTGTATCATTGGTTTGATAAGCCTCTGCAATGTCACAACATTTATTTCTGTCCAGACTTGCGTTCATTTTCACCAAGATCTTTTATTGATGAAGGGAGAGTCAGACCACTGTGCAAAGCCTTCTCCAGCACATCCCAAAGATTCTCAATGCTGTTAAGGTCTGGACTCTGTGGTGGCCAATCCATGTGTGAAAATGATGTCTCATGCTCCCTGAACCACTGTCTCACAATTTCAGCCCAGCGAAGCCTGGCATCATAATCTTTGGAATATGCCTGTGCCTTCAGGGAAGAAAAAATCCATAGATGGAGTAACCTGGTCATTCAGTATATTCAGGTCGTCAGCTGACCTCATCCTACAGACATATAACGTTGCTGAACCTAGACCTGACCAACTGCACCAACCCCACATCATAGCACTGCCCCCACAGACTTGTACAGTAGACACTAGGCATTTGCCTGTCTTCTTACCCTGATGCCCCATCACTCTGGAACAGGGTCAATCTGGACTCGTCAGACCACATGACCTTCATCCATTGCTCCAGAGTCCAATTGTTATGCTCCCTAGCAAACTGAAGCCTTTTTTCCTGATTAGCCTCACTGATAAATGTTTTTTAAGGTTACACAGCTGTTTAGCCTTAAAACTTTTATCCCATGAGTTCTCTTCACATAGTGCATGTGGAAATATTCTTACTTTCATCATTAATAAGCCTGGGTTCTATTGGTGTTTTTTTGTTACGACTTGACTTCACCAAACTAAAGGATTTTCTTGACTGTTTGGTTTATTTTTGTTCATTTTTCTTCTTTTTGCATGTAATTTGGTTAATTTGCTTGATCATTTTTTTCTTTTTATGTTCCTTTCTTTGCAACTTCTTGATTGTTTTGCTCATTTTGTTTATTTCTTCTTTTTTATTTTGGTTCATTTTTCTTCTTTTTGCAACTAATTTATTCAATTTTCTTTATTGGTTTGTTCATTTTGCTACCAATTTTGTTTTCTTTTCCCTCACATTGTGATTGTTTTGTTCGTTCTTCTGATCTTGTTAACTTTTATTTATTACGATTTTTCCTTGCTATTTTGTATCTTTTGCTTCATACATGGCCACTTATTCCTGATCAGTTTGTCTATTTTAAGTCAAAATGCTCATTGTCTTATTGCATTTTGTTATGCTTTTGGCCTTAATTTTTTAATTACTATAAATTTAAAAAGACGTAGCACCACATTTTAATGGCACCTGTGAGTGTAACATGCCGACATGAAGTAATCTGCATTCATCTCTGTCTTTGGGAATCTCTGCTCGCATGCTTCCTCCTGTCTCTCCCTGTACATGACCAGTGGCTTTCCCTCCGCTACAGGAGCCCTGATGAATAAATCAGTGGGTTTTAAGTCAATGTCATTGTCTCTGTTGAGCTGTTTTTATATTGGTAAAACATTTTCATGACTTCTGAGTACTGTCATTTTCCCTTTGCAGAAAACTGCAAACAGCACCACACCGAAAACAGAAATGAGCCAAATTCTGCAGCGTACCTATGTGGTGCTTAAAGATTTCTGAGTCTGCATTATGCACAAGTCATTCATGGTTCACTGGGACCTCTCAATAGTTAATGTGCTAAAATGGTATATGTTTAAAAATTTAAACACCTCCTCTTTTGGTACTTGCTCACAGCACTGTTTATTTCACTATCCTACGAATTTGACCATCATTGGGGATGTGTCATAAAGCAACATTAATATGAATGCAACACAGCAACTAAAAATAGATAAGAAATGAGATAAGAAAAAGGAAAAACACACACAACAAAAGATTAAATGTTGATCTTGTATTCTTTTAATTTCTATAATGATCATTCCTTGATTGTGTTTTGCAATTAGAATGTCATGGTTTATCCGATCTGATGGTTTTTAAATATTAAGATAAGACACATTTACAGATTAAATATTTAACAGTGCTGCCATCTGAAATCAAATCAAGCAAATTCTCTTCCATGTGCTTCCAAAAATATTAAAATTACAAAATAAAGTATTCCTCTAAGTCAGATGGGAGCTGATGGAGTGTGTGCTATCCCCATGGTATCAGATTATGGATTTAATGACTTCCAAAGGCCCGTCTCTGTACTTCCAAGTGCTCAGACCAATATATGTTGGACTTTCCCTTCAGCACTCCACTCCTCTCGGCCTCAGCCAGACTGTTCCCTGAGGAGAGGGCCTCCACGTACTCCAAGTGGTAAAAGCCAAAGACTTGGAGCTTTCAAACAGACCAAAGCATCAGGCCCTGGCTCTGATCTAATCTGCACCGGGTAAGAAAACCCAGCAGGGCTTGTTATTACGCTGGTGCATAAGGAAAGTGCTTCTTCCTCTTTGTTTGGCCTCAGTGGCCAGATAAACCCTGCAGACTAACTAACCACTCTGGAATCCAAAGATAAAGTCTGGTAAAAGAATAAAAGCTTGTGGTAGGATGTATGGTGTGAACATGTAACCATAGCTAAGTGTGTCTGACAAACCAAATCAGCAGCTACATTTGAATGTCTATGAGAGCATTTTACATTTATGTTGTATGTGCAGCTGAGAGCACATCAGGTTAATGTGAAAGCTCATGCACGGCATGTGGGAAGAACTCACTAAAGACCCACTGGTTTACCAAGGCATATGACTCTCGAGTTGTGCTGATTTTATTGTGATATTGTTTTTGACTGTTTTAACTGTTTTCATTGAACTGCTTTTTGTTTTTACTGTATTGTGACATATTCAATTCAAGTCAATTGGATTTGTATAGCGTCAGTTATAATCCCAGATTGTCTGTAGACACTTCACAGTTCAAGCAAAACCAACAGAACCTCTAAGAGTGAGAAAAATGTCCTTTAACATAAGACGAAACCCTCCAGCAGAACCAGCGGTTCTGCCTGGACCGGTTGGGGTCAGTGGACAGAGGAGAGACAAAAGAAAAGAGTAGAGATAAAACAGTGGCACAAACAAATACTGGACTGGTTATTTCTATTCACCTTGTTGTACAGCACTTTGATGGAAAGTACTTCATACATTAATTTATTAATCTAATTTATTATAAGACAGCTGTTCCAAGGTAATTTGTAACTAGGTGGCATTACTTGTCATAATTTATAAATATCTATAAGTTATAAACGGAGTACAGTCCTGACCAATAAGTCCTATCCACTATAAACACATCATATTGACTCCTTGAAACATTATGAAAAAATCAATTCATTAACACACAAAACATAAACTCTGAGCAAACATTTGAATCAGATATGATTCAGAATCAGATCAGCATTCACACTATTTTTGTAAATCAGACAAAGTCCCATCTGTCAGCTATTATCACATTAATGGGGATTTATTTGCTTGGAACTCTGAGGTTAACAATCACACACAGCAGATTTTCTTCATATTGTACAGGCCTAAAAAACAATGTTAACCATCCACCTGAAGCAGAACCTGAACAACAGCCTCTTGAGTGAAGGTCCAATATCGACCCATCATTCCTCCCGATGCAGACTTGAACAACGTCTCTGGACTTCCTCTGTTGCTCGTGCTGAACACGAATGTCAAATAAGAAAGCACTGATCCTGTCCCGCAGCTGCTAGACATTACTTTAGGAGGAAACCCAAATATGGGCTGTAATAGGCTGCACAAACACCGTATGGGTTTGTTTTTCTATGGGACGCTGACGAGGGATGTCATTTTATTGACCTTCTTTTAATATGAAGCCTAGACGTTCAGCTTGCCATCTGCTCTGAGGTTCATTACTGGAGAAAAATACAACACAAGCCATTGCATTTTATAAGATAAGGTTGGTTGGTGCTTCCTGAAGAGAGATGTAACAACCACTGTTATTTATCTATAAAGCCCCAGATGGAAAACATGTAGCCCTTTATTTCAGTTTTGGTCCAGCTCACCCTAGTGATTGGCTGAAGGTTAGGAGCCCATAATTGAAGAGAGAGAAAATACATGCATTCACCACATAGAATTCACAAAGAAATGTGAAAAACCAGTTACAAATCAAAACATGCATGCTTCTGTTATAGTAGTGAGTGCAATAATCCCTCCATTCTTACCTAAAATTGCTCATGAAATCAGTTTTTCAGTATACGTGCAACCAGAACAAACTGGAGGATAAACACAATGAAGTTAGTTTGTCACTCTAAATTGAGCATAGGTATGAATGTGAGTGTTTCTATATGTCAGCGCCGTGATGAACTGGTAACTTGTCCGGGGTGTACCCTGGCTTCGACCTAAGCCAGCTGGGATACCCTCCAGCACCACAGCCCACCTCCCTGACTCTCGCATGGATTAAGAGGTAGAAGCTGAATGACAAATACAATGAACTGTTACATGAACTGGCAAATTCCTGCAGCCGCAAATACAAGGCTTTACAAAGCTGACGTCACCAAGCCTCTTGTGTTCGCTGTGGCTTTCCAGCTCCCCCATCAGCTGCTAGAGCCATGTTCGTTCAACTGACTGGCAGCATGAATGAACCGTACCTGTGAACACAAGGAGCAGATTGTTGAGCTTAGACTCAATTTAAGGCTGTGGTTCTCAGCTGATGGGTCGGGATCCAAGAGAATGTTGCAAGATTCTTGATTTTGTTTATATATTTTATATTAGATTTTTAGTTTGTTCATATATTGTTAATGCCAGCAGGAAAATATTGCAGGGGGTTTTTGGCAACTTTTTAGGGGGTGTTACCCATATGTTTAGCTGTGTTGCTCATTCTATGGATGCACAATCCTTACAAGGTGCACGTACCTCATTGTAAAGGTGCCTAATCAGGCTGTCCAACAATATAAACATGACACCAATTGGTATTATTAAAGGGGAGAAACAATGACCAAATAATATTTCCAAACTGTTTTTGAGGAGTGTATTTTGTGTGTGCAAGTATGAGTTTTAATGCAGTAATGAAAACATGAGCAGATTGTGTTCAAAATAAGCTCAGAGTATTCTTACTAGCTCACAAAAACACATTTGCCTGGTCTGAATTCAGTTAAAGTGGGTCTTACCATGATGACCATTGCAAAATGTGGGCCACAAGGCAACACCCTGTAATTATTTTTCCTTCCCTCATTACCTTTAAAATCCTTATTGTTCAATTAGACAACGCAGATTCCTTCTGGATATTGGGGACACAGCTTCAGTGTCTCCCACTAGGAAGAAGTAATTGCACAAGTGTCAACACGATGGCTGCTAGAACGGCAAGAAAACCACATTTGTCAGCAGATGAATCTCTGCAGTAGCAGCAACAACATGACAACAACTTCATGTATGACCATCTCTGCCTGCAGCGTGAATGCTCCAGAGACAGTGCTATGAAAAGCATTCCCCTTTTCATCCCACCAACATGATGGGACATGTCACATTTGGTTTATAATTATATATGTCTGTGTATGTGTGTGGATGCCGCGTGCAGTTTTTTAACGGGGGAAACCACAGTGGCCCGAGACTTTAAAGCTGTTTTGCAGCTGTTAAAGTAATATTTTAGAGTAATTATGAATGTCAATAAAATAGTTTGGATCATAAAGTGCATTGGCAGGAATAAACAATTTAATGAATGAAGTAACTCAAGACTGACACTCTTATGTCTCATTCTTTCTGATACAGTCAGGAAAAAACAAAGGATAAATGCTAATGCAAAACACTTATTTATACAGTGGTTCTCTGGCTAACAAACACTTCTCGTAACAAAAAATCCAGGTAATAAAAGAAAAAATTGGCCAAAATTTTGTTCCGGCTAACGGGAAAAATTCAGGTAACGCAAGAGATAGACCTGGAAATGAACTATCGCCCAGACGTAAACAGTCAACACAATAACATGTGAAAACCTCCATGGGATGTAGCAGAAGCCGATGGGAACAGGTCCTCATGGAGCCTAAATCCAGGGCCAGTTCATGTGCACTTATAATTATCATTGCATTTTATTAATGTTTGCATTACAGGACTTTGCATTCTTTATTTTTCAGGTATTTTCTATGATGCCATAAACATCATAGATGCCTATTGCTGAGTAGCTTTGGTCAGTATGGGTGGAGGAGATAAAGTCCATCTCCACTCTAGATAAAAATAATTCCACAGAGGCATATAAAGGAATATACAGTCCAAAGAGAATGGAAATCAACACGTCCACCCTGGCAAAATGAATCCAGGAGAGTTACAATACCTTCTACAGAGGCACTACTGTAAACAGAAGATAGTAAACAATTACAGAATATTAATATATACGTATGGAAAAAACATTTACAGTTAATACCTTAAATTATGGCAGGACTATTAACATCGTGACCAAGTGAACCCAGAACCATTTTCAATTTAGAGGTCACATGAGTCACAGCTAATAGAGCTCTGTCAGGATTACCAAGGCTTAATTAAGATTAATTGTAACATTTATCCCTCTCCAGTTAGTATATAAATCAAGTGTGACAGCGCAGTATTGAGTCGAGCTGCAGGGCGAGTGGGTGAATTGACGTCCGCACACTGGCCCTCTCGAGGCAGGTGGTTTTAGGCTACAAGGATTTTGACAGGCTCCATTAGCTAATACTTGACTGTGACACTGAGGAGTGAATGCAGACCCAGACCCCCCTAGGTCCTGTTTACCTTTCAGACCACACCAGATGATAGTATATCTGACAAGGAAGAATGTGAGCGATACTGTAGTCGTAGTAACGCTGCTGGACACCCACAACACAGTGTCTCTGCAGAACAACAAATGACCAGAGGTGTGTAGCGTATGCAGAAACAGTACTCAAACAAAAGCATTTGTTCTTTATAGTTATAGTGACTCAAGTAGGATTACTCATAAACATCAGTACTTGAGTAACGGTGAGAGCATCCCATCAAAAACTACTCAAGTTGTGGGTAAAGTTGCTACATCATATATTTTATTTATTTTTGTTCATTTCCTGGAGTATTCTAAGCATTTTGTTGCTAATTTTCTTGATATTTTTTCAGTTTTGTTGTTCTTTTGTTTGTCTTTTTATTTAATTTAACTAATGATGTTGATCAATCTTTTCATTTTTATTAATTTTCTTGCAAACTTTTGTTTTTTTTTTGTTTCTGGTGCTTATTTTCTTCATTTTTTCAACTTGCTTAATTATTCAGAAAATTTGTCCCTCTTGGTTGCCTTATTTTCTGGATTTTTTTGTTTCTTCATTATATTGTAAATATTTCATTACCTTATGAACTTAGTTTCTTAATTTCTGTTTTGTTTTTTCATTTTGTTGCTTATTTTATTTTGTAATTATTTTTGTAAATGTTTGCTTATTTTTTGCTTTTCTGTTCAATTTCTTCATTATATTGTTAATTTTTCCTTAATTTCCTGTTTACTTTTAACACTTTTGCTAATTTTGTGATTATTTTTTAAAATGTCTATTATATTGTTGATTTTTCTTAATTTACTTGACCATTTTCTTCGTTTCTTCTTATTTAGTTACTTTTCTAAATTCTTTGTTCATTTTGTTGCTCATTTTATTAATTTTCACAATTGACCTGATTAGTAAATTTACATTTTAAGTTTAATTGGCGACACGGTGGTGCAGTGTGTAGCATTCATGCCTCACAGTTAGAAGGTCCTGGGTTCGATCCCTGCACCGGGTGGGGGGGGTCTTTCTGTGTGGAGTTTGCATGTTCTCCCTGTGTCTATGTGGCTTCTCTCCAGGTTCTCCAGTTTCCTCCCACAACCAAAAACATGCACTAGGTGCATTGGTGACTCTAAATTGTCCATAGGCATGAATGGTTCAGCCCTGCAATGAACTGGCACCTGGTGTACCCTGTCTTTACCAAGTCAGCTGTGATAGGCTCCAGCACCCCCCC
>JAQQAE010015163.1:0-12143 GCA_029823295.1 Pseudamia nigra
TCAATCAGTCAATCAATCTTTATTTGTATAGCGCCAATCATAATCGCCGATTATCTCTAGGCGCTTCACAATTCAATTTACAGTATAAATGGAGAAAATTATTATTATTTTTTTAAAAATGGGGTTCCAAGACAATGAGAACGAGTGTGCTGCTCAGGTCTTTATTTTGAGTCAGAGCAATATGAAACACATGACCTTTGGCCTGTTTGCATGTGCACAGGATCACTTCATTATCTGTGATCTGATGAAATGTTAATGCAAGTTTATGAAAGGAACAGAAAGTGATCAAAAACGTCAGGAAAAGACAAAAAGAAATCAAGAAAAATGAACAAAATAATCCACAAAATAATAAAGATTATCAAGATAAATAATCAAGAAAATTAACAATAAAATGAACAAAATTTAAAAAAAAAACAAAAGTAGCAAAATGAACACAAACAAGCTGAAAAATCCGTAAAAAGAATCAAAATAAAGAACTGGGTCAACAAAATGAACAATATAATGAACAAAATGACAAGAAAATTAACAGCATCATTAAAAAGTGAGCAAAATGATCGATAACGATAAGCAAAAATGTCATTATTGACATTTTTGAGGCTTTTAGAGACTCAAAATGAAATGGAAATGAACAAAACAATCTAGAAAATTGACAGCAAAAAAGTGAACAAAATAAGCAATAGAGTGAACAAAAGGTAACAAAATACACAACAAAAAGGACAAAGTTGAATTAAAAACAGGAAAATAATCCCACAAAATGAACAAAAAAAATAAAAACAACTACAAAACAAACAAAAATGAACAAAATAATGAGCAAACTAAATATCTAAAATAATAAATAAATAGTACCAAAATGAATAAAAATGTCAGTGTGGATGTAAAGCGAGGATGTTAAGAGACTCAAAATGAATGGAAACAAACAAAACCATCTGGGAAATGAACAAAAGGCACCAAAACCAGCAAGAAAATGAACAAGATAAGCAAAACAGTGAACAAAAATGAACAACATAAACAACAAAAAGAGCAAAAAATAATAAACAAAAATGAGTATAAATTATATAAAGCAAAGGAGACAAACTTGTAAAATAGGCCTGTATTATGATTAGCCACAGACACACCCCCCTGCAGCTGAACACTAGCTTTGAGTGACGCGTTTGAAGACGTACGTACAGGACAAAAGCGATGTCCTCCTTCTCTCCGTGAGTCCCGTACAGGGAAATCTTCATGGGCTGTTCGCTGAAGCTCAGCTTGTCCTTACTGAAGAAATGCACCTTCACCTGGTAGTGGAAAACTGCAAAACACCGAGCGCACAGTTCAGTTTCCTCAAGCAGCAGCTGCCCAACATAGTAGTTTAACGCGACAAAAACTCCGATCGCTTCTGTTTTCATGTGACCGTGCTAAGCATTTACCGTATGTACTAAAAATGGATGTGGCTTAATTAGTCTCACATGAGGAGTAGTACTGCTCTGCGTTGTTTTGTAATTCCGTTCAAAAACCAATAATACTGTGTAACACAAAATGTTCACTTTCTCTTCTTCCTGAAAAGCGAGTGTTTGCCCCCAGTTTCTTATGCCTAAAGAAAATGGAAAAGACTGGTTTTGCTTTTTCAAACTTTGTCTTTGTGAGCTGGGTAATGACATTTTCAAATTTACGCATTTCCCAAACATTCAAGGCTGATGTACATAATGGTGGGGAGCTCGTAGAGAAGATCCTGGAGGGAAAACTCTCTAGGAAGGAGAAAAAGGTTTGGGCCAGCTTTGTTGCAGTGGTTAGGGGCTTCTCGGGCAATCACAAAGCTGAAAATTATGCAGAACTGGTTCAGGATCTAGTGAAAACCTCTGGTCAAATGGGCTGCGGGATGTTCTTGAAAGTCCATATCCTTCATGTTCAGCTGGATAAATTCAAGGAAAATATGGGAGCATATTCAGAGGAGTATGGTGAGCATTTCCACCAAGATGTACTGGACTTTGAACGCCTCTACCAAGGAGCATACAATGACAATATGATGGGGGGGGGGGCTATATTTGGGCACTGATTCGTGAATGTCGCAAAACTACTCGTTTCTAAATATTTGGAGAAAAAGAAAAAGATTATCATTGCAGCTGCAAATCTTGGAAAAACACTCCCTTCGAAACATTTTGTGCATTTTGTATCAATTGAGAATAAATACCTTCATATTATACTGTATATATTCAGAATTTTTTTTCAGATGTTATGCACATGACACTGTGCAGATTCACCTGTTTTACACAGAAAATATATAAATGTATAAATTTCACTACCCAGGTCACAAAAATGAAGTTTGAGGGGATTAATGGAAATTTTCTTTGCTTTTACTATGTAAGCAATCAGAAAATAAACCTTATTACCCAGGAACCAACTTTGTGTTACATAATATAATCTTTATATCTTTACATCGGTAGTGAGCGTAGACCAAAAAGTATGGACATCTGGCAAGATTACAAGATCTGGGAGCTCCACGGCATACGCAGAGAGGAGGAAATAACCAGTCAGCTGACCGGGACGGTGAGGGACAACCATCTGAATGCTAATGTGATGAAGCTGATGACCCAGACAGGCATCTGCCCATTTTTAGCTCCTACGTTCATTAGTATGCATTTCTCCTGTCTGAATTGCCATGACCCACGATGGACAAGGGTTGACCGGCTTGGTAGGAATTGACAAAAGAAGAGTTGGGAGAAACTCCGCTCGAGGTTAAATGACTGGCATGAAGTTTTACCCACATTACATGCTGATATTAGAACACATTAGTAATACCAGGTGTCAATGCAGATGTGATCTGTATCCAGATAAGACCACATGTTTAATACCAGGTGTCATAAACAAGGACACTGTATATGGCGCAAGACAAGCAAAATGATGAAAATTTTAAATGTGCACAAGGCAAAAATGACGCAAAAAATTAAAATTGAGTAAAAGATGAAACAAGATGTTGGTTCAAGATGAATGCATGTACTGTTAGGGCACTGTATAGACAATATGTAATGATTTCAGCTGTTCTAGTCTTTACCAGCTTCCAGACGTCTTCATCCACAACGACACTGAGTACATTCTCCAACAGTAGGTCATACGATGAGGATTATTTCAGCTCCTAATTAACTTAGTTCTTAGTAAGAAGTACAGAAATCTGATTAGATCCTTCATAAATGCATTCCTTTCCCTTTTATTACCCACAACTTAAATCTGGGTGATACACTGATCATTATTAAAAATTGTCATGTATACATTTTATATTGTGGTATTTAATGATTCATAGTCTCGAGGGTGAAGAGAACTGGTTTGATTTATTTTGTTTTAGTGTTGAGAGAGGAACTGACAGGGGAATTATTAATTATTATTATTTGTCTTCATGTGGATTTTAAATCATCTTTACTTTTGGTTTTTTTTACAATATTTTAATTACTTTTGATATGTCTCTTTTTGTGCAGTTTTGTATCATCTTTGTCTTTGATGTTTTACTGCTGTTTTAGTTATTTTTATACCTTTGTCTTTTTGCATCTTTTACACAACCGTTACCTTTTTTTCTGTTTAATTTGTTTTGTTATTTTTGCATATTTTTTTGCACCATTTTAGTTCATTTTGCCTTTTGCATCTTTTACATAGCCTTCGCCTTTTTGGTTTTATGTTGTTTATATTAGTTTTTATTGTTGGATTTCTTTTACACTCTTTAATTATTTTACATTTGCTTTGATTTACATTTTTATTTTTTGTCATTTTTGTATGTTTCTGACCTCTTTCTGATTTTTATCCCGTGCATCATTTTCATCTTTTTTTTGTCTTGCATATTCTTTTAGTCCATTTGCATGTTTTCATGTAATTTCCATGACGTCCATCTTTTGTCTTTTACATTGACATTTGTCTTTTTTCTGCATCTTTTATGTTGTTTTCTTCTATTTATCTCTTTTACATCACTTTGTATCTTTGCACTTTTTGTCATAAGGCAACTTGTACTGTATGTCCCTTTTTTTTTACTGCACGAACAATCATCCGGTCTCTCTTACTGTCTTTTAAGACTGGGCCTTTAAAACTGAATAAAACAATGCCGCCCAGCTCTAAACGCCTCGGGTACATTTCATTCCCACCTTTGTAGGGCATCATGCCGCGGGTCTTCAGGTACATCTTGGTGCTGCGGGCGGAGCGGACCTTGTTGATGTTGTAGCCCAGTTTGTTGCAGCGGTTCTTCCTGCAGCTCAGACACAGGCCCTTGTTAAAGGCCTCCTTGGTGTTGCAGCGATACGCCATGCTCTGCTGCTGCGTGTTCAGCAGCGAGTCGATGAACAGGTGGATGGAGCGCTCGTGGGAACATTTCACCAGCTGGTCCATGTCTGCAGGGACGGGGACACAGAGAAAGTCTTAGAGGACGCTCATCTCTTATGTAAGAAAATGAGCAGCCGTGGTGGCTTAAAGACGACACAGAGGGCTTTTTCTTTGTTGAATGACGATTTAAACAGCAAAGGCTGGCAAATTTCACAAAGGTTTTTAGCTCAGGATCTAAAATACAACTGTATTAACTCCTTGGCATCTCAAATTGATACTGTTATACTGTAATATAACTATTTGTTCACTGAAAATGTCCCTTTATATGCAAAAGACAGGGAAATTAATAAAAAATGAACAAAGCTGAAATATTTGCAAAGCAAATATAATGCCTTGCACAAGTCTGCTTCTTTCACTTTTATGTTTTTTATTAATTGAGGATTGTTTTCTTTGATCTTTTTTATTCATTTTTGTGCATTTTCTTGTTTTTTTTAGTCATTTTTTGAATATTATCAATAATATTATTTTATTAACATTTATTTTGTTGGGCTTATTTTTATTTTTCTGAATTACTTTTTTTCCATCAATTTTCATTCAGTTTCTGTTTTGCTAATTTGTCTTCATTTTCTATATATTTTTTTCTTCATTTATGAATTTGCCGGTGGCTTTGATTTGTGCATTTTTGGTTTTATTTCCTGATTTTTTGTGATACAATTTTTAAAAATTATTTTCTAATTTTGTTTGTTATTTTGTAAATTTTCTTGAATATTTCCATTATTTTTAAAAATAACTGTTTACCTTTGGTTTATTGTCTTGATCATTTTGTTCATTTTTGGCTAAGGAAATCCCAGTGTTCATAACATTAAAGTAAAATGAAGAAAATGAGTTTCATCCTCAGTCTTATACATCTGATCTTTCATTTTTAAGTACAAATCAGTGCTCCTGCTTGGTGACAGATGCAGAAGGGGTCACTGGAGGATCAATAATACATGATTCTTACATAATAAACCGATAAATAAAAGGTGTGATGAGTGGAATGAGAGGAGAACCAGTTTAAACCAGTTTGTGGTTTGTGGCTGGTGTGACGGAGGTTCAGCTGAGTTTACCTGACATCGACAGGTATTGTGCCTCCAGTCAGAACACATCAACAGTTAATTATGTCACAAGGAGAACGTCCTCACATGTTTTGCGCAGAGCCGTCTTTTCCAAACTTAGGGAGAATCATTTATTTGTTATTTTAGTTCAGATGTTGCTCATGTTCTCTATTGTTTTGGTCAGTTTAATCACTTTTCTGGTCATTTTCTTTTCATTATTTTGTGAATTTATGAATATTTCATTGATTATTTGTTTATGTATGATCATCTCCTTGATTATTTTGCTGGTTTATTTTTATGTTTTGTGTATTATCTTAGCTTGTTTTTTTATCATTTGCATGTTTTTTTTTAGTAGTATTTGGTTCAATTTGTGGGTTCATGATTTTGTTCAGTGTTCTTTTTTTCTTGATTATTTTATTAATTTTATGGATCCTTTTGTTCATTTTTTAATTTTATGGAGTCTTTTATTATTTTTTGTTGATATTATTGAGCATTTTGTTTATTTGTGTTCATTTTATGGATTATTTTGTTAATTTTTTGTTCATTTTATGGAGTATTTTGTTCACTTTTGTTCATATTATTGAGCTTTTTGTTCAGTTATGTACATTTCTTTTATCATTTTGATCATTTTATAAATTATTGTGTTCATTGTTTATTTTATGGAGTATTTTGTTCACTTTTGTACATTTCGTGGATAATTTTGTTCATTTTTGTTCATTTTATGGAGTATTTTGTTTACTTTTGTTCATATTATGGAGCTTTTAGTTCACTTTTGTACATTTCATTTATCATTTTGTTTCTTTTTATGAATTGTTTTGTTAATTTTTCTTAATTGTCCTGTTTATTAGGGGTCCAGGCACAAAGTGCTGGGGTCCCCTATTGTTTTTGTAAAGGACAATTATTCTGTTTCCGGTAAAGGTATCTGTGGACAAGAGCGAAATAAGCAATATTAATAAAGACAATCATGCATAAATTCGTGACCCATTTTGGACCCTCAGTTTGGGCCCCGCCGGGTCATCCATACGTACTCTGCAGGCCCTTGATGCCAGCGGCTGCGATGCCCAGCAGGGTGTTCTGGATGTCACAGCCCGGTTGGAAGGTGCCTCCGTTGGGGTAGATGTCGATGTGGCCCACGGGTCTCTGGATGCCGATGCTGCGGTCCGGGGAGCCCCTGGTGTTGGTGTGCAGGACGTCCACGAACTGGGCGTCATCTCGAGACAGAGTGCTCTGAGCGTCAGCGTGTTCAAAGGTGGGACCAGCCGGATCCAAACCTGACAAAAGGAGGGAAAAACGAAACAACACAATAATGATTATCGATTTTTATCAATGGCTTCTTCAGCTAAAGGCCCAAATGAGAAATGTAGAATGAAGAGTAAAGGGGTTTTGTTCACTTTTGTTTTTTATTTCACTTAACTAGAAATGAACTAAGTAAGCAAAAATGGACGAAATAATAAAAAGTAATTAACAAAATAATAAATCATAGTGAGTAAAAACTGAACAAATGATCAAGAAAATTGGCAAAAAAGAAAAAAAACATCAAGAAAAAGGAAGGAAAAAGGGCAGAAAATCAATAAAATTAAAATTTGTTAAAATGAAAAAAAAATCTATTTAAAATATGAACAAAAAGAACAAAATAATCAGAAAAAAATAAACTAAAATATACAAAATTTGCAAGAAATATACAAAATGACTAAATCTGATAATTACCAAAATGAACAAAAACTGAGCAAAATAGTCAACATAGGGAACAAAAAAGAACACAATGATTTTAAACTGAACAAAATTGACAACAGTGGGCAAAATAATGACAAAAGATTAAAAAATATACAAAATAATCAATAAAATTAACAAAAACCAACAAAATAATCAAAAAATGAACAAAAAACGGCCAAAATATTCAACAAAATGAATAAAGCCCACCAAAATTATAATCAAAATGAACAAAAAAAATGAATTAACTGATCAACAACATAAACAAAAACCAACAAAACCAGGACAAAAACAACAAACCGACTGGTGAACCAATCAGAACGGCTGCGTTTGATCTATTTCGAGGATGTTTTTGTCTTGTTCAGCTGTACAGAACCACTAAACTGGATTCAGAAGTGAAACAATGCTGAGCACTTAAGCCAGTGCTTAATGGGCTCCTCTGATTATTCTAAGCAGGTCAGACAGATTTAAAACCTGGATCAAGTCCACAGTGGCCGAGAAGGGGATTGGGCTATGTTCACAAGCTCCACAAACACAACACAGCCCTGGAATGGAACGGCCAGTAGGTTTGACTTTAGTGTTGTGCTGCGTTCAGGAACAGACTGGAACGAATGGCGCTGATACATTAACTATGATGCTGTTATTCTATGCTATTGATACGTGTTTGTTTACCCAGTGTTCGGCCCAGTGTTCTTACTGTAGGTCTCACGCAAGAAAAAGTAAAAACAACGTAGTTAATTTTGTCAACACCCTTACAGAAATCTTTAAAGGTCCCATATTGTTACATTTGTATTTGTGAGTCTTATACTGTATGTGTCAGTTAAAGATCTCTGTGAATCTGCTGAAAAAATGATGTGCTGCAACTTTATACAAACCTGAAAACAATGGACTTTCTCAGTATGAGACCATTAAATAAACTGGTTGGAATATTTTCCGGGTGATATGTCGCTCCAGAAAGTTAGTCGCACGAGCCAAAAAATGCATATTGAAGAAGAAAAAAATGTGTATTAGTCGTTCTGCAGAACAGGTTGGATTTGTTCGGGGAACGCGCTTCAAGCGCTCAGCCGGGCGGCCGCACGCTTGATGCCAGAAGATGGTGTGGGGCGTGTCTCTGTCACAGGCAAACAGAACTTCATCACTGAGGTAACCTCAAGGAAGTGAGATATCGGAATGATGAAGGAGTGAAGTGACCACATCAAAATGACTTGAAACTTGTAGATTGATCTGAGGGCCTGAGTGGTCATGTTCATCTGCAGATGATATGGACAATGCAGTCGTCGACCCTCTCACCTGTGATCCTGCTGATTTTATGATCTGTTAGATCTCCGGCGATCCCAGCCACATGAGCTCCCAGGCTGTATCCAAGAAGGTGGATCTTCTCCCAGGGCAGCTGAAGCTCCTTCTGCAGAATGACATGATGGAGAAATCTTTCACCACTCGTTCACATTATTATAGTGCAGGGTTTCCCAAAATGTTTTGACTGAAGACAAAAAAAATGATTTGGCATCCTAAACTCAAATCCGCAAGACACAGAATTTATGTGCTATTTGTATTTAAGTGTCCAGATAATAAGATGTGCAGGCCTAATGGTAACCACTAACAAATGAAAAAAGTTGACTGAATAATCAAGAAAATTAACAAAAATGATCTTCAAATCAAACAAAAATGATCTGAAAGTGAAACACAAGATCTCCAGAAAATGAGGGAAAAATGAATGAAATTAACAAAATAACCCAATAAATCATAAAAATCAACGAAACAATCAGAACATTGATCTAAAATGAACGTATAATGAACAAAATAATCAAGGAAATTTAAAAAAGCTATTAAGAATCCAGCAAAATGACCTACAAAAGAACAAAATACTCACAAAAATATCCACAAAATGTACAGATAATGACATAAAAAGAAGAAAATAATGTAGGAAATGAACCAACATGAAAAAATACCCCACAGAATGGACACAAATGACCTAAAAATGAACAAAATAATGAACAAAACATCCACAAAATGTGTCAAAATGAACATAAAATGAAGCAACATGAACAAAATAATCCACAGAATGAAAAAAATTATTTTAAAAAATCTAAATTATCAAGAAAATTAATAAAATATCCACAAGATGCACAAAATAATGAAGATAATGAACCACCATGGACAAAATAATCCACAGAATGAAGAAAAGTGACCAAAAAAATCAACAAACAATAATAAGACTTAATGAATCAATGGGCGACTCAATAACATTGACATAACATCCCACTCTGGTTTGCTGCCATTAGTTTGGACATTGCCATTTGAGTTTTCACAGAGTTCAGTTTGGGACACGATCCAGGGCAAGGATTAATTTGTGTAACCGTGAGCTTTACCCAAAAACCTGCCAAGCTTCATACCGGGAAGTTGAGTGAACTGAGGACAAACAAGTGCAGGTCGGGTCGCTGCCAATGCCCTTAAACCCACAAAGTCCATCAAACAAAGACCGCACGTCGCTCAGTGCACTATATAGTGAGCAGACGCCATCGTAAAACCGCTTCATAGAGCGTTTATAATCATTTAACTGGAGGAAAATGCATCCAGGTTGAAAACATGACATCATCAGGTACGAATCTGTCATGTGAAAATGTGAGAACAGTAAGAATGGTTGTAATTTCATTATCCCAGGAAGCAGAAAACCCAGATGTCTAGGAGGATACGTGTTATACGGTCCAGGTGTTGGCCAGATGTGAAAGATCTAAGACCCTACACGACAGAGATGTGTTCACATGATAAACACCAGACAATACAGATGTCATTGTTTTGTTCAAAATTCAAGGCTCTCTTTTGGTCCTGAGTCAAAATTTGTGGTTTTAATTGAGGTACAAAGATGTAAATGACACAAAAGGGGAAGAAAAAACAGCAAATGATGCAAAAAGATGTAAAATATGCAAAAAGTTCACAACAATATTAAAGACACAGAAAGATAAAAATGATGCAAAAGACACAAATGGATGAAAATGATTGTTAAGAGGCTCTTGTTAAGAACAAGAACAAATCAAATCAACACACACACAAATATATAAGTGACATAGATATACATTTAACTGCTAAGATGTGTAGTAAAGTAACAAAATGAACCGAAATTCACAAACTATTCAACAAAGTTAAAATATTGAGAAAAGTGTGTTGCCAACCAAGACTTTCATTCTGAAATGTATTCATTTCAATTAAAAAAAAACGCTGAATATATTAAAAGCATAAGTGGTGGAAATATGATAATGAAATAAAGAAAACAATCAAGACAACTCAACTAACCAAAAAAATTACAAAAAAATCCAAAACATGAGAAAACAATATTTAAAAATTTTGAAAAAATCTAGAACGTGAACAAAATAATTTAAAAAATGAACTGATATTAGCAACAAAATAATCCACAGAATGAACAAAAATCAACTAAAAATGAACAAAATAATCAAGAAAATGAACAAATATATTCAGAATGTATAAACATTGTACAAAATGAACAAAATGATGTCGTAAAGGAACCGACATGAACAAAATACACCATAGAATGAACAAAACTGACCTAAAAATGAAAAAAAAATCAAGAAAATGAATAAAACATCAGTAAAATGTGCAAAGTTCATTATGAAAGGTAATAGATTACATTACATAGAAGGCAGTTTGATAAATTCCTCCATTCCCATTCATTCCAATGGGAATTATTTCAAGAAAGCTGGATATTTTGAAAAGTATATATGAAGAAAGTATGAAAAGTAATCCTGGAGACATAAATGACAAGTAGATTGTTTTGGTATTTGCATAGGATAAATAACAAGTATTCCAATTAATTTTTCCATTCCCATTGTTTCCAATGAAATTTGGTTTTAAAGAAAGTTGACTATTTTAAAACATATAAGTTGTGTAAAAGAAACATGAAAAGCAATAGTGGCGATGTAAATGACAATGTGATCATTTTGGTATTTGGATTGTGCAAATGAAAAGCATTTCAATTAAATTTTCCATTCCCATTTATTCCAATGGGATTCATTTATAGGACACTGGATATTTTAAAAAGTATACAAGATGGTAGTACAAAAAGGAATGCTGTAGACATAATTGACTAGATGATCATTATGGTATTTGAAAGGTGTAAATAACCATTTCCATTCATTTTTCCATTCCAATTCATTCCAATGTGATTTGTTTTTAAAGAAAGCTGACCATTTTAGACATGTTTAAGTACTATAAAAGAAATATGAAAAGCAATAGTGGAGACATATATGACTAGGTGATTATTTTGGTACTGGGACGGTCTAGATAACAACCATTTTGCATAGAAGCCTGTTCCATTCATTCCAATGGGCTTGAGTTTCAATGAAAGCTGATATCTTCAAAAGTATGTAAAAATGTAAAAGGCACAAAAAGACAAAACAAAATTAAAAAAAAACACAAAAACATTAACCAAAAGATGATGTAGAAGGTGAACAACAATCCCGTTATGCTGCTCTATCCGACTATTCAATGAAGGTCTTACCTGTATCCAGGTGACGAACTTGGCAACGTCGCGGCCCACCAGTTTGGTGTAGGCTGCAGAGGTGGTGTAGTGCTGATTGGCTCGGATCAGCCAATCCACCACGATCACGTTGGCGCTGGGTTCCCGTTCATACAGCGCTGACACCAGCTTGGGCACCCAGCTCTCAAACATCCCCGTTACCTACACCGGCAAACACAAACACATGGTTACGTACATTCTCCGCATCCAGCTGTGCTGATAGGCTTTGATTTATTGAGCGTCCTCCGACTGCAGCTGAAAGTCATCGAGTTCACATTTTCTCACATTGTCTCCAAATCACACTGTGGGATGCACGTACTGCTTGCCCTTTTCTTCAGTTTACTCACAGATAGCATGTTATTCATTCCATATGGAGGAAATGGACATATCGGTTTGAACAGATTGTCATATTCATCAAAAATTAGCCCAGAGAAGATAAGGATATCTGGTTTATGTAGGCTCTATGGGTCAGCCCTGCGATGAACTGGCGACTCATCCAGGGTGAACCCTGCCTCCGCTCAAGTCAGCTGGGA
>JAQQAE010015164.1:0-12142 GCA_029823295.1 Pseudamia nigra
TACCGCTCGGTGCTGGAATCTTTACCCAGCCAAACTGCAGCAAAATTCCTGGGCCACTCACACCCCCCTCTCTGTCCACACCCACAGAGTGAAACTACCAATGACCTCCCTTTGCTTTGTTCAGGGACAGAGACCCTAACGACTCTGTAACGACCCTGGCCTACGTGGAACTAACACCTCTTAGGAAGGGTGAGTCCTGAACCACCGAGTATAAACTCTGGTTGCCTGCGTGAGTTTTTTAGAACTGAAGAAGCTCCCTGGATAGGTAGTGAAACGTCTTCAACCAAATTTCCAGCCCAGTTGACGGAAGAAAAACCACACGCCTTGCACACTCTGGATAAACGAAACAAATCCAGTCTGAATTTAGGAAAATGTAAAACCTTTTAAGGCCTTAAATTAGTAAATCTGAATTTAAGCCTTTTAACACTTTTTAAGGACCTGTGGTTACTCTGATTCCATGACATCCACCTAAGACCCAAAAATTACCTAAGCAAATGAGTGAAAACCATAGAAAGTAGTTGCATAGTAACAAAACATTATCCTGTTATACATCAAAGTTATGAGACAAGTGTGCCATTTGCTACCAGAAGTACGCACTCCTTTGTGTATGTATAGGCTGAAATGCATCAAACCTTGATCAGACTCATGCATCAATATCACATCTGTTCAGTTTTATTCAAGAGTTTTGACCTTCTGTTCAAAGATGTAACAAATGGCTCAGTGGAGCACTCAGTCTGACAGCAAACTAGTATCCACTGAACCATGATGCATATTTAACAGGATCCGCCAGCCCGCAACATCACTGCTATAAACGCCACTCCCGTCAAGCCATTCAGTGAGTCTGAGCTGCAGGTCTGAGGCTACAAACAGCCTCAATTATATGCACCATTGGACAAACCACGGCATATCAGACACTGCTACTAATGGCAATGAAGGGCAAACCTCTCCTGCCTTCTTTTTCTTTCACGCTCATCACATGTATCTGCCCAGAACAGTTCAAGAGCCTCTTTTTCTATACAATCTATCTTTCAAACCATTGCAAGAAACTTGCAATTGTGGTGATTGCAATCAATATTTCATAAAGAAACAGATGAAAGTAGGGGACACAGTGCAGTTCTGACATCAAACAACTGAGTTGAGCTACAGTACTGAACAGCTGACATCACGATCTGACGAGACTCGGAATAATATTCATTCTGTTATAGCTCATAAAAATACTGTGTGTCGAGACACTCCTGCTGCACAGATTAATGGGAATCTTCAATGGCCTCACAGTTCAACTGTGAGTCATAATGTGTTTTTGCATGGCTACTTTTCATGAATTGCATGAGCAGTCAGATAAATGTGAACCCCATTTCGATTCAGAAAGGGCATTTGAAACTATAGCAGTGTTTTGGAATGACCATCATTTTATTTAAGCAGCTGCATTTTTTTCCTTTCCAGCAGCTGTGCGAGCCACATAAATACATTATATAAAGATTACAAAATCAACAGAAATCCAGATGTTTACAACAAAAGCTGTATCTTATAAAAACATTTTTTTTCCACACAGCACCTCGAAAACATGGTACTTCGCTTCCTGAAATAAGCATAAAATATAAATCTATTTGGAGTCAGCTGCAACAGATCCAGGAATTATTTCTAATTATGAGGTTTAGTTGGGGTTTATGTCATGGCTTCAGTCTGCAGGGTTTTGTAGTTATGAGGTAGCCAAGAACCTGTGACATCAACACAGATGCCACAGACGTGATAACTCCTCACCCTCTCACACATTTGGGGCTTTTCCACCAGCACCTACTCAGCTCTACTCAACTCCACTCTTCTAGGTTTTGGGGGTTTTCCATTAGGTGATAGTACCTGGTGCCAGGTACTCTTCAGTACCTAGTCTACCAGGATTCCAAGCAAGCTGAGCTGAGTAGAAAATGTGACGTCACCAGACTGCAGGCCACTGATTGGCCAGGGAGGGACGTCACTGGAAGTGTCTTGAGAACGAGCACAGCACTGAAAACAGTGAGTAGAATCAAAAAGAAAGCACAGAAATATCACCTACTGGAGCCAGTAAATTAGATTTGGCTGAATGTTTACACATTTCCATGCATAAAGACAGGCATAGACATAGATCTGAGTAGAGTAAAGGGGAGTAGTGCTTCAACTGTATAATGGAAAAGCGGCATCATTCACCAAAGTTCACTGGATTCCCAAAGTAGGTCAATCTTTTAAAGAGGGTCTAACAAACACTGGCTGTCATGTCCAGTTCATGCTTATCTGTGATTTCATCAAATCTGTAATGAGCCATAACATCTACTGTCAAAATACTTCTTAGTGTTTGTGTTGGCTGAAAACTGTCAATTACTGGTCCACATCCTGACCCATGGCAGAATTGAAACATGTCTGCACCTCTATTGGCTACACCAGTAAAAGTGAAGTGCAAGGGTCACTGTTATTTAAATCCAAGTATGTAAATACCTTAAAACTTACAATGGAGCTATAAGTTTCCTCATTGTCAACAGCATACCTGGGAATGCTAAAAATGATCTTTTCATACAAAAGAACCTGTTGCACTTATTGCATGGGTGCAGTTGCTGTATTTATAAATATCGGTATCCAAGGGAAACCTAGATACATTGCCCTATATGGCATTAATTCTCCCCCTCAGTTCAAGGACCCCAGTGGTGCTGCTGTACGACCAACAATCTCCTGTGTGAAGAACAACACCACCATGGTACTTGGTGCCTTTGCATCGCATATCGACTAGATCAGTCGATCTGTGTAGCGGTGACAACTGGAGAGATAATCAGATATCAGTATAGGATGATTTAGCAGTGAGAATGTGCAAGAAATTGCATGAAATAACTTAAAGTTATTTGTTGTGCAGAATAACACACACACACACAACTCCAGTATTTGTTGACTGAGGAAGAACCAATGAATCCTAATCAACTCAGACTGGAATTAAACCAAAGCCTAATCTGCACATTGTGTAAACCAGGCTGAAGTGAACACACTGACTTCTTGTATGTTGTTGAAAACATGCAACAAATGTCACCATCGGCGTCTGTTGCCTTCAGACAGCTAATTAGCAAAATACCAGTGACAGAGTCAGTGTGTCACCCCGCAGTGACATATTTTCTGGCTACCTGTACCGCTAATTACTTTTCAGCACAGAGATAATGGGGAATAAATGGAATTGTCCTTTTTCCACACTGTGTCCCAGCAACACAAACAACCCGGTTACGTATGCGCACAGTGGAACTGAAGTGGACATTTTTAAAGCCACATGAAAATCATTTTGACGATAAAGTGTGTCTGGATGTTACTATGACATTTTTCTGTCAGTGACTGTGGATTTCCATTTCAGATGCATTCTCATTCATTACATAGAGTTTTTCCCTTTAAGTGGACACAGTGTTATGATCATCAGCAGTTATGGGTGACCTTTTTCCATTTACCAACAGTACGCCTTTAGCAATTTTCAAACTTTTCAACATGTGAGTGCGCTGACTATTCATGGCCACATATAATACGTCAGCCCGGAGCTCAATTAGATTTCTTGTTTCAACAGTGTTCAACTGTGTTTGAAAGGTTTTTGCACATTTAATGCTTGTGAGAAGATCTCGGGCCTCATATCCAGACCCATAGTGACTTCAAAGTTGATTTTAGTTCAGTGAGTAAAGGTGCTGAACTCATTATGACGGTGGTCCAGAGGGAAGAGCTGTCGGCCTTGTTTGCAGTTCTTTTACCCAAGGTTTTAGGGTTGATTGTTTTCAGAAGTACGTCACCCCGTTTTGTCCTTTTGAGGCCCGTTAGGTTGCAACTTCTTGACATCCAAATTATTGGCAGCCAAATGCTTGGCATGACCAGATTTGGTTAAATAGGTTCAGGCTTACCAGTGATTTCATGAAATCCGTTACGAGCCCTGAGATCCACTGTCAAAATGGTCCACATCATAACCCGTGTCAGAAGTGAGAACTCTTTACATTTCTATTGGCTACACCACTAAAAGTGAAGTATGTATGGAAGTATTCTAAGGCCCTAAAAGGAGCAAAATATTGTTGTTTTTGTCGACAGAGTCACAGCTGGAAATGGTAAAGATACCTTATTCAAACCAAAATTTCAAACTTCCTGCTGGACTTAAGGTGTGGCTCCAATAGGCTTATTTGTAAGTTTCAACCTTTTTCTGATATATACACTACACCCCAATTTTCTTCAGTTTTTTTATTGACACATATACAGTTTAATGTCTCATTGCCCTCAGAAATTAATGCATAGAACAAACAAACCATTTAAGTTTAAAAATACGTCATGGAATAAATTTCATAATCAAAATGTATTCTAAACTTTTGACTCAAAGCTGGCACCTTCGGCAGATATAGCGGCTCAAAACACATACAGTATTCTTCTTAAAAATACAAATCGAATATTCTTCACAAAGACCTTTGTGTCTCTGTTGCGTTAGTTCCCATGAGTGTTGAGCACTCTTAGGTCGCTTCGCTCTCACTCTTTTGTGCAGCTCATCTCAAACGAGCTTGATGGGGTTTAAGTCTGAAGACTGTGCTGCCGCTCCATGTTTTCCAACTTACCATCTTGCTTTTTTTTCCGAAGGTATTGTAGTTCTGGCACAGCTTGGGCTTCTGTTTTGGGTCAGTAACTTTTTGCGGGATGAACCCCTGACCAACTACATAGGCTCATACCAGAGGGTGCACGGCACTGCAGAATGCCATGGTCGTCGCTTTGGTTCAGGGTGCATCTAACTCTGTACCAATCACCCAACCTGGATCCAAACAGCTGCAGACCATCATGCTTCCTCCTCCATGTTTTACAGTTGATGTCACACACTGAGGAACCATCCTTTACCCACTCTACGACTTACAAAAATCCTGTGTGATGAACCAAAGATTTCAACTTCCTATTCATCTGTCAATAACACCTTCTTCAGTTCTGGGTGACCTTACCTTTCTTTTAAACCTTTGGCAGTTCAGCACTTGTACAATTTCAAGTTGTTCATTGGACTTGAACTGCTTGAATTTCAATAAAAAAGCTGAAAAAATTGGGCTGTTCTGAAGCTTTTTACCAGAAGTGTACGTGAAACTTTTCTGACGCCGTGGCAGCATTGCCACACCTCGGCAGCCAAGTGGCCAAATGAAATCCGCTATGTCTGTACACTCTCATTTCAATGGCTCTGCTAAACCTCACACATTTTCTGACTTCTGTAAATGAAAAATAATCATATTGAGTAGTACCAAGCCAAGATAGTTGTATTAAAATGGCTGAATCCCTACAATACTGATTAAAAAAAGGATGGAGCTGCAGAAGAGCAATGGATCAACAGGGTGATGTGTAAGCAAATGCTAAATTCTAACTTTCTCACTCAATAAATCATCAAATGTTTATTGACAAAGTATTCCGACAGCCTGCCTGCAGATGCACTTAAGAGGCTTCACTAACAATACTGCAACATTAATGTTGAACTGAATGAGAGAGAATGTAAAGATGGAGAAGTTAAAGATGGACATATTAAATGGTTCACCCGTCAGCCAGCACTTACAACCACGATAAGAGCTGTGTGCTCTCTAAATAGCCGACTACTCACCAGCCAAGTCCAGCTGGTTATTGCATCAACGTTTCTCCAGCCAAAACGGTTTCAGTACACAACAATAGAGAGAGGGACAGAAAAAGAGAGAGAGAGAGAGAGAGATGTGCTGTGTATTTGTGCCATATCATGTGTGTGTGCAGTCGCTGTTGACCTCCTATTATGATCTTGCTAAAAGGATGTGCCTGCGTATCTACACCGTTAAAACAAAGACCAGGAGTTTTGTTAACGCAGCTGAGTTCTACATAGATGGCACCAAGTTAACTAATGTCACTGGCTTCAAGTACGTTAGCAGTGACGGCTCTATGATGGAGGAACTCACATCCCGTATTCAAGCGGCATCTCGCGCTTTTGGAAGACTGCGAAAGATGGTGTTCGACTTGCGGGACCTCACAGTTTCTACTAAAGTTGCTGTGTATAACGAGTGCTTAATGCCTCTTCTGATGTACGGCAGTGAAACATGGACTGTATACCAGCATGAAGTCACGGCAACGCCGTACAGTGTAACAGCATCATGTAAAGCTCATCCTGAGGTACTATGGTGCACAGATGTCGAAGACATTGAGGTGATGTTGGTGAGAAATCGTCTACGCTGGCTGGGGCACATTTGTTGGATGGAAGATGACCGGCCAAAGAACTTCTGTATTGTGAGCTGGCCCACGGTTCTCACGCAGTAAATCAACCCAAGATCTGTTTCAAGGGCACTTGCAAAAATGCCTTGAAATGCAGTCATGTCCTTGGACAGTGGCACTCATGAAAAGTCATGAAAAACAGAGCGGAGTGGCAAAGGCTTACTGATGCAGTCTGTGTTGGATACAACATGAACAGGGCCTGGGAGAACAAGAGTAGAGGGGCGAGGCAGAGCGAGAACAGAACTGTGGATATACCTGTTTGTTGGTCCTAGGCATCAGCTAGCATGTGTGTGTTTCGGGGATGGCGCTGCCAAGCAGGTGAAACAGCACCCGCTGTGTTTGAGAAACAAAAACCATTACCCGACTGAAACCTAACTTTGCCTCATGTAAACCATGTACAGTGCAGCTTCAATTCAGTTGTATTTGTATAGTTCAGAATCATCAATAGTTCAATCATAATCCAAGATAATCTCTATGCATTTCACAAATCATGGCTGAAGCTCCTTGACTCCTCATGCAGACATGTCCAAGTTCCTGTCCCTGAGCAACACATTGAACCCCAGGTTACATTCACACCGGCGGAGTTTGGTCCACATTAAACAAACTCTGGTCCACTTCCACAGATAGTACAGTTTGTTTGGAGCAGCACGAATGCTCAGTCTGGTGTGGACCAAACAAGTGAACACTGGTCATTTGCAAGTGAACCCTGATATGGTTCACTTAAAGCGTGAACGCAAAGTGACTATGTAGTGAACAAAACAGAAGAGGTGATGTAGAGCTCAGTGCATTTATTCATGAGGAATGTGCTTAATTCTCTCTTATGTATGATTTCGGGACATATATGTAATCTTAAAACTTTTAAATCCTTACGATACCTTGCTGTCTGTGTAACCCCAGAAGCATGTCGTAGTCTCTCGCTGTCATTCATCTTCAGTCCGGGTGCATTTATCTCATGTACATAGCAACATGCTGGATCGCTTGCTGCCTTATCTTCTGCTCACACTGGGCAGCTCTTTGTGAAAAACATTAGGTTTGAACATCAAAGTAAAAACAGAAACTCCAAGACTGCACCATTATTTGTGGTGAACAAGACACTGAAGGGGATAGATTTTCAGTCCTGGTCTATCAGTGAACTGATTTTCTTCTGCCTCATGTTTTTTGCCTTCTTGGTCAGTGGTCATTACTGCCCCAAATGAGCAGTTGTTGTCCAGATGGTTTGGTCTGCTTGAATAAAGTGCAGTGTAAAAGTGAACCAAACCAAATAAAGGTGCGATATTTCTCAGCATTCCCTGCCTAATCGAATCAAGTAACATGTAACATGAATTATTGTAACATGAATGCACCCCATGTTACTCCCAGTGACTGTTTTACTGTTGTATGAAGGTGTGTCTGCATGTGAAAATGGGAAACTTGAAAGTACTGTAGTGTCACCAACTGTGACTACTGTATTTTAGAAAGGAACTTATGATTCTTGTTTTATTAAACATTCACCATCCATGTGTAAATCAAATCATATGCTACACGTCCATCTACAGGTTGTGGGGGTTTCAATATAAGCAAGAAAGCCCAGGCTTCCCTTCCCCCTGCCACCTCCTTCACCACGTCATGGGGACCCCAAAGTGCTCCCAGGCCAGCTGTCAGTGTTTCACCCACACAGATCCTGTCCTAGGTACTATTTTCCTCTTGTTTTTCTGCATCCGGGAAATCTCAGCATCTGCTCAGTGAGTTTTTATCTGCAACCAGTAACAAAAAATAACTGCTTTTCCATGTACACGTTGTTCTCGAAGGGACAAATCTCTGAACAAATCACATATTTATTCAGACTTTACAGCGTATTCATAGACCAACACAGTTTATCTGAACTGTTTTGAGTCATGACCCCCAAGAAAACGCGTCACGGCCCCCACCCCTCAATGTGGGTGCGGATTGATACAGCGCTGTCCATGGTGCTGAAGGCAAAATGCAGCAGATATGCTGTAAAAGCAACTGAAATATTATTTTTCTGTATTACAAGTGAAACTAATTATACACTCCTTATTGCAGATGTAGAAACGTGGCAGAAAAACAAAGTGAAACACTGATCAACGAGTGTGGGAGAAAGAGAAAAAAATGAAGACAACTGTAGCAGCTTTGTCTCCATGGTTATGGTTTTCTGAATATGATGAATATATAAATGCATAAATGTCAGTAGTTTTTTTTCATGACATTAAACCTAAAAAAAATTACAGTCATCCACTAAAACATAATATGTTGTAATGTAACAGGACAGTCGTGTTTATTTTCAACTGTTGCTCAGAGTTTACAGTCTAAGGTTCACAAAACAACGCCGAGTGTGTATTTTAGCACAAGCATTAATATTTAGAAATAATTTTTTTAATTTTTTTGGGTCCTGGTTAAACATTACCGTATTTACTCACATTGTGTTTCTTGCTTTGACAGAACTCCATTGGTTTATCACTGTAGCCGCTGTGTTTTGTCTCTTCAGCTTTATTAGTTTCAAACTCTCGTGTGCTTGAGTTTCTGAATAAATGACATACCGAGGGTATTGTTTTTGGTTGTGCATGTAAATCTGTATTTTAAATAGTCGGCCTGATATTTACGACGCTTGCAGGCTTTGATAGCTGCTGGTCCTGGTGCCTTATGCTTCTCTGCTGGTGCTGCTGTCAGGCTTTCAGGTGATTCACCTTGAGACCCCTCCTGTTGTCTCAAGTCACTTTTTCTGTGTAGCCGACGCTCCATTTTTATCCATGCAACAGCAAGCGAATCTGCTCCAGCTGCTGTCTAACCCATTAGAGTGATGTTTTTTCCTGTTTTATTTTTTTCTGCTATGTCAGAACAGAATCGCGTGCTCGCAAACTACAAACTCAGTTCAATTCTGGACAAATACTGAAACAGAAAACAAGCAAAAATACAAAAAAAAAAAAAATCATCAATAATCCCCAATTAATTTTGCAAATGTATTATTTTTCACAATGATCTGGCGACCCCTTGAAAATATCTTGCATCCCCCCTGGGGGTCGAGACCCCCAGGTAGAGAACAGCTGCTCTAACAAACCTGCCAGAGACGCAAACCACCGGAAGGAAGAAACGTTTGACTTGTCTTCTAGAGTTTTGCACAGATGAAGGCATGTTTATAGGTATTTTAGACTACAAACCCAAATCCAAAAGTGTTGGGATGCTGTGTAAAATGTAAAATGCAATGATTTCCAAATCTCACAAACCCACATTTTATCCCCAGTAGGACATAAAGAACATTTCAGATGCTGAAACTGAAACATTTAGGCTTTTCATAGGAAATACCAGCTCCTGTTGTACTCGGTGGAAACAACACACCTTAAAAAAGGTGGAACAGGGCAATGTTTGAGTTTGAGAGGAATGCTGGCCCATCCTTGCCTGATGCAGGATTCTAGTTGCTCAACAGGCCTGAACATTCGATGCCAGATTCTCTAATTTTATGATACGCTAAATGTTTTGTATCGGTAAAAGGTGTGGACTACAGGCAGGTCAGTTCAGCACCCAGACTCTTCTCCTGTGAAATCAAGTTGTTGTGATGGATGCAATATGTGGTTTAACATTGTCTGGATGAAATACAGTGCTGTGAAGACGTGTTTTCCCCCTCCTGATTTCTTGCTATGTTGTCGGGGGCAATTTGCCCCTGGTAGGGTCTCCCAAGGGTGACAGGTCAAACCAAGAGCGATTCAGAAGACCCTTATGACGATGCCTTCATGTGGGCCCACTACCTGCAGGAAGGGTCATAAGGGTCTGGTGCTGTGTGGTTTGGGTGGCAGCCGAAGGCGGGGGCCTCGGTGGTCCAATCCCCAGTTGCCAAAATTAGCTCCAACTGGGAAGAGGCCCTGGGGCAGACCCAGGACACGCCCGAGGGACTATGTGTGGGGATTTTCACATGCAAATTACAATGCACATAATAACAAAATCTCTACAATAACAGTAAGATTTAACTTGAGTATGTATTTTCAGTTTTGCTGTAATTGTAGCTTCAAATTCGACAAAGATTTCCATTTATGTATGCGATGATGATCTAAGTCACATGTCACTGGTACAAAGAAAATACACAATGCAGTGCAATTTATTGTAATATGGGTTGGACAGCTTGAGTCAATGGATAATTTTGAGATTGTCAGTATGTGGATGCAGAACCATTTTAGCAGAGTCAAATAATGTTGCATTTATGTTGAATGTGAACTGTTTTTTGTTACTTCTGTTGACGACTAGTACAGCTGTATTTGTGAGAAAACAGTTGAAATGTAAAAGAAATGTCTTTGCTCTCTCCTCTGTGACGGGTTCTCTACACAAATGTATCCATGTGAGGAGCTATCGATCAGTTAAATTTATCATTTTAATACTGCTGCTGGTTACATATGTAAGCTTTTCTTAAATTATAATTAGCCAGACTGACCACATATAGAGGTGTGAGGTATTTCTATCCAGGTAATCTCGCTGCTGTTCAAATGCGAATTCACACGGCCACACTTTGAGAGTTTTTAAAAGAAGAAGAGGTGGCGCGCAGGGTCCTAAACATGACCCTGCGGCTCAGACACTTAGAAACGTGTGGCTTCAAAGTGGCATATAATAAATAAAAAGTACATAAAGAAATATTTCTATAGTTGGGTTTTTTTCTCATATTTCTTCACAGGATCATTTTTATTGACGTAAAGGGATAAATCACGCAGCCAGTAGGCTCAATTACGGGGATGTGGGTGATTTTCAAGGTTAGCGGGTGCTGTCACTGAATATCTGAGTCAGTGAAGTAGCTTCTTATGCTGGAATCATTATAAAGGCACTGGACGTACGATACAGACAGCTGCACTACTGACAGATGTCATAACTTGTCATACTGTCACTGACCCTGAGTCCAATATGCCCCATAAGCTCCAATTCAATTAGCTCACCGTAGTTATTCACTCCGCCGTGTTACTCGAGAAGCACATCATCTCGATATGGCTAAATAGGCCAGGCTCATTAAAACCATGACCTGGACAATATGGCATTGTGTGGCTCATTAATTGTTTTGTTATACACTTGTATTCACTCAACAGATGACATATTTCACTGGCAACACTTTTCATCAAGTTTATACTGTAATATAAAAGTGCTGATGTGTCGTAAGTGCTCACTGTGTCCCGAGTACAATCAGAATGAACTGCTGTTGAAATATTTCAAAAAATGACTAATACTGTATCTGCAGCAATGAATGAAGCTAAGTCCTGATGAGACACACTGTCATTAATCTAACTATTCAAATACTGATGGACAATTAAATGGTGATCATTTTCATAAACTGTGCAACAGAAGGAGACTGGGTGGTTACTACCTGCTCACACATTTAGGGCCTGTGTCCACATGGACTGTCCGTCCCCGAATTTGGACATGTGTGCAGTCAGTGTCTGCTTCAGTGACGTGAAAGCACAGTATGTCTTGAATTTAATCATGTCCTAAAGCTGGAGGCTTTTCTAAGTTCAGGAGTGGGCAACGAGGGCTGTTGTCCTGCTTTTATTCCAACTGTATCTTTCAGCTTCTGATTGGCTGAACACGCTGCATTCAGGTCACCCACAGTGGGAAGGGCACAGATAGTCGGGAAACAAGCAGGGGGCCTGGAGTTGCCCACCCCTGCATTGCAGGGATACTCATGTAGTTAACTCTGAGTAATCACATGATTGAGTCAGAGGTCCCCACCTTATCGTGTTGGAGGGGTTTGCGTGCCTGTGTGATTTTTGATTGGTTGGCGACCGAGCAGTGATTGACGAGCACAGCTACTGTATATTTGAAGACTGAGTGTTAAAGTGCTTTTAGCCTGGCGCCAGAAAAAACGCTGCATGCTGAGGGTGATTTTGAGCTGGCCACTGAAAACGTTGAGCTCCGTAGGATTTGAATGGAAACATGATGCTGCCAGCAGCAAATA
>JAQQAE010015165.1:0-12142 GCA_029823295.1 Pseudamia nigra
ATAAATACCTGCTCAGTCAGAATTTAAGCACTCTGCTGCCCCTAGTGTTGGAAGCGTAGACTGCACCCCCACATGACCCCCCTTTTCTGACGCCGCGGCGTTAGTGCCACGCTGTGGCCGTAAAGTGGCCAAATGAAACCCGCTACATCTGTATATCAAGGTGCTGATTCGACAGCATGAGTATTGCACAGGTGTGCCTCAGGGTGGCCACAATAAAAGGCCTCTTGATATGCAACACCTGTGCAGTGGATGGATTATCTCAGCAAAAGAGAAGCGCTCACTAACACAGATTTAAACAAATTTGTGAACAATATTTGAAAGAAATGGACCTTTTGTGTACATGGAAAAAGTCTTTGATCTTTGAGTTCAGCTCATGAAAATTAGCAGCGAAAACAAAAGTGTTGCTTTTATATTTTGTAAACAAGTCATTATCTTGTTTTCTGCACTTTAAATTTGAACAGTATTTTGGAAATCAGAAAACAAGTTGTTATCCATTGTTTTGCTTTGGTTTTAGAAGCAAAAGTGTTCTTTTGTTTTCTTTAAATGGAAAATGGAATAAATGAACAATATATAGATTCCCTTGATATCTTTTAGTTGTATTTTATCATTTTGTTTTTTGTTATTGCTTGTTTTATGTCTTATGTTTTTTATATTTTATTTGTCCCTGATGTTCAGAACTTACTTAACATAAGGTGCTTTATAAATAAACTTGGATTAAATTTATACAAATGAGTGCTCTAATTTATGACCATAGCCACTGCTTGCTCCTGCTCTCAAATATGACCTGTGACCACACGTCGAATTCCACTGTGAGTCAGTTCACTCAACACCATTAGCACACATTTTTCAGAACATTTTTTATATTTTAGATGGTACAAAGTAGCCACATTTAGTTTTGATCTCAACTTTGCACACTTATGGCATTCTCTCATCAGATTTGTATAGTGAACCTGGAATAGTTTGTCATGTTTTAATTTGTGCCGTTTTTACCCTCTTAATGTGCTTTAGACCATCAGATGAAGGGTGGGTACAGAGTCAATAGCCATGTCCGTGCCACTACAACTACTGTTGAAATGCATACTTTGGCAAGAAACACTCAGCTAAATAAAGACAAAAGACAATCCATCATAACATTACAAAAGACAGGTCGGTCAATGTGCAAAATCTCAAGAACTTTGAATGTGTCCCCAAGTGCATTCACCAAAACCAACCATGTCCCAGGTGACTACCTCATGAATCTGATGAGAGGATACCATATGCTTTCTTTCACAGTTTGGAATCAGTCTTCAGTGCTAATGTACAGTGCTGATAATTAAAAAAAAATTAAAATGCTGAAGGAGAAGGTGGGTCCAAACTTTTGACCTCTAGTGTGTACCTGCAGTGGGTAAAAAAAAAATATATATTAAAAAAATCATACCAGAGGTGGGAATGAAACCAGTCATCCTGGCTAGCACCTCTGTGCTCTGCTCATTCTGACATAACTGTACTGTACCTCCTCCGACTATGTTACTAGGTAGGTGGGTTTCTGATTTTAGCAGTAGATGGCACTTAACTCTAAAATGGAACCTTAGGTTGTACATTCATGCATGCACAAAGAACACATCAGGTCATTTTTGTTTGGAGGACAGGCTCATTTGTACTCCAGTCTGGTGAGGATGGGCTTGAATGGCTGCATTGTCATCCTGGAATACAGCACTCCCATCAGGGTTTTCCTTTCCTTCCCAAATCTATAAATTACAATAGGTACAAAGCATCATGGTTGAGGCAGTTATTTTTACATCTTTTGTTTCGCATCTTTATTTTCTTTTCAGCACGCTAGATAGTCATCATCACATGGATTTCTAGTCATAAATAAGCCTGTCACTTCTGAATAAACCACAAAGATCTGTAAATTTATGAGACCATTCTCAGAGATGGAAACATAATAAGGCAAAACAAACCCACTCATTCCACATAGTGAATTAGAATGAACAGCACCACTCCCTGCCATTGAAACACAATTTACAGTCTGTCTGCAGTTTCAGCTGACCTGACTGTCCTTCACAGTGCCCTGGGATTCTCAACCTATAAAACAGGTATTATTACTGGCAAAATATTCTGCGTCAGTCCTAAGGGGACTGTCATTGCCCTAACCTCATCTGCAGCTATATCATTGCTTGTGTGTGTGCAAGTTACAGTCACCAGGAAACAAAGTAGAATTGTCTGCAAGAGGAAATGAGAATGCCAGAGTTCGGAGAGGGAGCAAGGAAGCAGCGACAGATAGAAGTAAGTAGGGATGGACCTAAGGACAGAGGAAAGGAAAACACAGAAGGAGGAGCGACTGAACAGGAAAGAATGAGGACAAGAGGGAGAATGGGGCAGTCAGAAGAATCAGGAAGGAATTAAGGACAGGAGGAAGAATGATGACAAAAAGGACAGGAAAGGAGAAAGGGTTGATGGAATAGGCACGGAAGGAGAAAAGGAGGAAAGCTGTAGGAGGGAAGAAAAAAATTATAGGAGGGGGATAGAGGAAAATGTAAGAAGCAAGGAAAAACAACCTGAAAAGAAGGGCAGGAAGGTGCAAAGAGAAAACACTGAGTGAGATCATGTTGTGCAGGTCTAAGTGATTCCTGTGAGAACAATGTGTTACAACCTCCCCTTCCTGTCTGAATGAAATAAATAACAGTGGTAGTGGTTCTTAAATTATTACCTATATTTTCCAGTGGTCATTAAGTCAAGAGCAGCTTTTATCAAAATCCAAGCCTTTAAATGTAATTTTTATAAGCTAGTAAACATATATAATCTGAATTTATTTGCAACAAAGTGTGTACATGTTCTCGTCAAAGCATTCAAACTCAAAGTAAGCACAAAATGTACTAAATTTAAATAATCACATAGTGAATAGAATCCAAAAAATAAAAGAACAAAATAAGAAAAGGAACCAGACTGAATAATATAACAATCCAACTGAATGAATATTAACGCAATAATGCAATACAAGCTACGATATAACTGTAGCTTGCCACCTTTCAGTCTATGTTACTATGGCAACAGATACTGTTGGTCTATATGTGAAACCCCACCCCTTAGAGGGGCAAACAAACAGCCACTCTAGTATATATATATATATATATATATATATTAGTAGAAGGATAGTTATTATGCAACTGGAATTGTATGGAGTTTGCATGGCATCTGGGGGGGCGGATTTAGAAATTTAGAAGCTTATTTGATTCTTGTGCTTTTGTTTTCACTTTGCTTTGTGCTATATTTTACTTTACAGTCTATGAAGCTATTTGGTCCTAATCAGCTATGTTGCCGGTCTTATACATGATGTTACATGTAATCTGTACATGTCTGTCAAGTCCAACATCAAATAATAAAATATTTAGAGGTTCCACTTTGTGTCCTGACCCACCAGTTGTCAAAAAGCACATTAACAAGTGCAAATAAATATTGATGCACTTTCATCCTCAACACAAGCCAGAACATTGTTTTTATATTCATCTCACCTCTAAGAAATCTTCAGACGTTTAATCACTCTCTATTGCAATCACAACATCTCTGTGTGTGATGGCTTTCCACCGACACTGACAATTACACAGTAAACCCCTTCCTGTCAGGAAACTGCAGGACTGACACTTTAAAAGCTTTTTGGAACTGATGTTGATGTTTATATAAATATGAATGGTCAGACATTGAAGTTATAACTGTTTTTAATTGCTGTGGTTAATAACCTGCAAACAGAAAACTGGAGTGGGCATGCTGCATGAACTATATTTGGTAGTGTTCAATGAAGGTCAGTAGTGGATCTGTCTTTTTATGCAATTAACCCAGTTTCTCGGCAAGGCAGCGATCTGTGGGGAAGCAATTAAAATCTGAATTCTACCCAGAGTATGGACTTCACAATCAAAAGAAAAAAAAAAAAAAGAAAAAACTTTGGATGGGCCAGCATTTGCTTTGAGGCAGTGATTAGTAATTTTCTTTGTTTACGATAAGGACAGGAGGAAGGATAAAGGAGGCAAAGCAGTGAGGGGATGAAAAATTTATTGAATAAAATCTGTGCTTCTCAACTGGAGTTGAAACATACAGTAGAAGGCCATCACTGATTTGCCCTGAGTGGGTCACCAAGTGCAAAGGGAAAAAAATGTATTTATTTTTTTTTTATTTTTATGTGACATTGGACTCTCATTGATATGCGACATTGGTTGCCATGGTAATGTCAATATTTGATTGAATGACGTCAGATTAAATCTAGTTTGTATTGTTTTATTTTGTTGATTTTGGATAAACTCATGATTCCAGATGCTATATATATATTTCAGCATCAACCAATTGGATGATGTTACTTATTTTGGTGTACAGCTGATCCAGATTGGAAATGCATTGTGTTTCTTTTGATTATATTGTATTCTAAATTTGAATACAGTGATGGAAATGCATGCATATGTTCTAAAGATCCACCGATTACATACAGTATGTTCACTAGCTTAAAAAAATACATTTGCCTGGTTACATTCAATAAACATAGATCTCCAGTTGATGACCATTGGAAAATGTCACAAGGCAACACCAGCTGAGAGTCATTCAACTAAATGACAAAATATACGACGAGGGAAGAAGGAAATGTCACTTGAATTTCTATTATTATCCAAGGTGACTTTCTCGATATAGAATACTGTACAATACAACACAAATTTATTTGAACTCTTCATCGCATTCACTTAGCTTTTCTTTATACAAACACAGTTCACAGTGGAGAACACGGCCCTTCTCTTTATTTGTTTTCCAGCCTCTCTGTGTGCGTGGAGTGTATGAACATGCTGTGTACTGACCTTGAATTCCTCCTGCGGGCAACAAACAATTCCAAGTCTTGCTCCCCCTCCCACGGATGGTCGTTGGAAGGTGATCTCTCTGTGTGCGCTAAAGAAGTCCAACACCTCATCCATTCACTCTTCGACCTGCAGGAAAATAGTGAGGAGGGAAGAAAAGAATGAAACATACTCAGAGTGTCTTAAGAATGAAGGCTAAATTTGTCTTAAACCTATGCATGTATGCAAAGCTAGGCATAACTTCATAATGGTGGCATCAATTTGCCCTGAATCTGTCAGTAATATATGGGTATCAGCTGCTTTATTGATTGGCATCTATTCCCAATAGTAGGACCGTACATTATGTTGATTCTTTTCATGTACAACCTCACAAAACACCATAATACTGTTGTGCCACCTCTCACCCAGTTAGTTGTGACATTCTGTATGCGTTGGGCCTCTGTCTGCTTGTTGGTAGTTCAAAGTGATCATGTTTTCTTACCATATCAGTCTTTCCCATTAGTGTGAATTTTGCAAGCATTGTAAGTCTGTATAGCACATATTTTAGACTAGAACAGGGTATGATCAAAAGGGCTTAAAATCTGAAGGAACTATCAAAGCACCTGTGTTCATTCCACCAGTGTACATGTTACTGTCTCCTAAGTACCTACTACTATATAATAAAGAATTAATTCGACATGGAGATCTGAAGTTCAGGAGCAGAACCTCTCCTCAAACACACAACTTCCAGCCCCGTACCTATAAATGCCCTTCACTCTAGTTTGTTCTTGCTTCTGTGCCTCACTCTCCCTCTTCTGTTTTTTTGCTCTCTCTCTGTCTCTCTCTCTGTCTTTCAGACACCAGGGGGGTCAGCCAAGCCCAGCAGCCACGGCACATCCCCAGAAAGGCCTTCCCAACACGGCAGCCATATATCAAGGACCATCACTGACAGCATCTCTGTCTGCATCATCACACGTCCAGGTTCATCTTCATCACTTTGCAATCACACCACAGCCATTTGTCCATGACCGTCTCTGCCACCACCACTCTCACTATCCCCATCCGCATCGACTCCAGTTTCAGCGTCACTTAACGTTTCAGTAACAGCAATACTCAGTTTAAGGCTATGGTCCTTGCTCGTGAATTAAGACGATCAGAGACTGAAAATGTGTCTTTTGAGGCCAGATTGTCTTTTTTTGTCAACATGCCCTTTAAATCACGCTTTTAATGAAATAATAACACAATGATTTCTCTTTAAACGTTACAGTTTTAGAAAATGAAAAAAATGACTTTCAAGGATTGTGTTTTTTTTTTTTGCTTGTTTTCCTTCAACATAAAACTTTGATCCTAAATTGACAACAAGCCCAAAGCTAAAATGACTTAATTACTGTGAATACTGCAGATGAAACAGCCTATGATGTGCCATTTTGCAGGTTAGTTCAATAACGCGGGTCCAATCTGTACTGTATATTTCTAAGTCTGCCATCACTTCAAAAGTCTCCTGCAACCTTGAACCTCCTGTTTCTTACCTACACACTGTTCTGCGGGTCATGAAATGTGGCTGCCACACCTCACAGCCTTGGGTCAACATGATAATTGGGGGCACATCTTTGTGCCACACTGACTTTGCAAAATCACTTCAATGTGTTTTCAAGGAAGGTGCCCGCGGCATACATCACTCAGCCACCAGCGAGCTTCACTTGGAGCTAAGTGCTGTGCCAATTATTGCATGACACCACCATCCATATCTGTTCTCATGGAAATTCATAATTTATGACACATCCCCGTCTCTGCCTCTGGGGACCTGAATGCTATTATCCTGTTAAAGTGAGATCTGACTGGACAGCTGCTATCTCACTCACTTCTTTGAAGTTTTATTTCTTCAACTGCTCTTGGATCATCACCATAATGTATCATTGTCCAGTAGAACAGACCAACACCAGCTCCTTCATTCAAATTCACAGCTGTAAAGTTCTGAGTGAGAATTATTTCAGCTTTATGTTTGAGAATCAATGGCACAAACATGCACTGTATCTGTGGATATGAAGTCTGTCCCTGCACAATGATGTTTAGGTTTTTGAAATTTTCAAGATATATGTTTGTGCCTGTAAATGTCATACACCAATTTCAGTACTATATGCCAGAAAAGATCTTGTTCTGGTTTTGAGAAACCCAGATATTTTGGCTAGACACTAGGAATTTAAAAGGGAAACTGGTACATGTATGGAATTCAGACATGGTGTTGACACGAAAGACTCTTATTGCTGGAGCAATGAAGACTGTAGCAACAGCATTAAATATGCTTGGCAGTTCACATGGAAAACAACAAGGGGATGCTAACCTATTAATAATAATAACCTATAACCTATATTAATAACCTATTAATATAACCATAATAATTAGACAAAGGAACAAAATGTTACAAAAAATGAATAAATAATCTGCAATTTAAAAAAAGAAGTCATTTAAAAAAGTAATCAATAAAATGAATACTTTATTACCAACCTCCCTTGTCCTACATGGCAACAGAGACAGATAGACATATTGTCCTTGTCTCCCAAGAAAAATAACGTAAGAAAAATCTGTAACACAGTGGGCCTCATGCAGCTATGTTTTTTTTTAATCTCTCTAATATTTTCTCTTATATTTTTTTCTGAATGTAAAAATAAGAGGAATTGACTCTCCATTCAACAAATGTTTTTACCATCCAAATCTGCTCTTACCCAGGTGTGCTAAATGCTGATTGTTTGTAATTAGCATATGTGATAACCACTAAACACCATAAAAGGGCAGGTGTGCCCGTGTAAACAGTCGGGAAAGAACTTCAGCAGCAGTGAAATCAAAATACTTTAAAATCAAATCAAACAAAGGAAACATGCTGTCGTTTGGCGTGTCACTACCAGCCTTACAGGAACAGCGAAAACTCAAACTACTTATGCAACGCATATGAAGCTTGAGATTTTATGACTTCTTTTTTTTTGGTCGGTGGGGGGGGTCTCTGGTGAATGCAGCCTTTGAGGCGGTCCAGTAGAGAGGGATGACAGATGTCACCTATAACTTTTAGGTTTTTCTGTAGATGTTTTCATGTAACATATATGTTTTCTACTTTTGATTTGAAAAGACAAAACATTTGCATGAGAGGGTGTCACCGGCTCCTGCAAAGAGCCGGCCTCAGGTGCTGAACTTATTACAATGGGTTCAGTTAATAATAATAATAATAATAATAATAATAATGGATTGGATTGGATTTATATAGCACTTTTTAAGTCTCCTTCCCAAAGCAGTGACACTGAATCCATTATTCGTTGATTCCACATTCACTCCTGGTGGTCGTAAGCTGTATCTACAGCTGCCCTGGGACAGACAGACAGACAGAAATGTGGCTGTCAATGGCTTCTCCGACCACCACCAAACATTTAATTCAGACAATCATTCACACTCACACATAAACGTATGGGCAATTTAGAAATACCAATTCACCTAACCACTAGTGCATGTTTTTGGTTGTGTGAGGACGCCGGAGTACCCGGAGAGAACCCACGCAGACATGCAGAGAACATGCAAACTCCACACAGAAAGGCCCCACTGGCCGGCGCTGGGATTGACCCAAATTCCCAGTCGATGAATAAGATATTTTTCACCCACAAATTTAATAATCAATCATAGAAATGCCTCTAAAACATAAAATATCTGATTTAGATTGCATTATAATGTGTTCCTCTGTTCCTAAAATATGTGTGCATTGAACAGATACTTCCTGGGCTGTGATGTTTTTCTCTTATCTAGGTAAACATGCACTCGACCACTCAAAATATTTTATCTTACCTGAAGGAAGAGCAAAAATAAGAAAACACCGGCGAATCCCGAAAATCTATTGGTACTAACTGAATAGGAGAATATGTAGGATACAAGCTAAAATAACAGAACATTTTTTGTATACGGTTTCTTGCATGAAGCCCACTGTTTGAAGGTAGTATTGCTACCTGTAGGTCTATTAAAGTAAGTAATCTCCAACAACCTCAGTAAAAATACTCTAGTCAGATTGAACTGTGTTGCACTGTTGAACACCATCACAAGCATCACGTAGCATCTTGTCACCATATTGCAAACACTGCCATGCATATATGAGTTTGTATTTCTGATTCTGTCTTGTTCTGAATAAACACAAAAGTACCATTTTTACTTCACAGACATACTTTAAATCCAATCTACAGCATCTGTTGTAATGGGTGTACACTGATTGCTGCATACTGATACTACTAATTGAAAAACTATACATACAGTACTTCAGCACTTGCAAGCTAACAAAGGCTAAAGGCTAACAAGCTTGGTTACTGATTAACATACAGTAATTATCTGTAATGAATCGGTTTTGCTGTAGGAGTAGACAGGCTTAGGACACTTCCTTTGTATAACAGAGGTGATTAACTGGTTTCTATGTTGCAGTGTCTTTGAACTATGTCAGCAATGGATGTCACTCTGGTTCTTCAGTGAGGCAGTGAAAAAATAAGAGTGACCTTGTGCGATTGTTTGACTGATGAATAAAGTCCTGATTGTGATGAAAATGCATGAATGGCATAGTGTCGATGCTTGTTAAAACCCTCACCTTTGTTCTTCCCCTTACCTGTCTTCCCTTATTACCTCAGTTAATTTGCAATTGACAACTTTTCACAATCATCTCAAGTGCAGCGTGTTTTGGTTAAAACCAGACTTAATAGGAAACGAAAGTTGTCTGTAACAATGACGGAACTTTCATCTGAACTACAAAGATGAGATCATTTCAGCCCATGAATGTGACTCAATGTGGCTGTTTATAGAGATGGGTATCAAATTAAATGTGAATGTGTGAAAAGTCGAACAAAGCCATTTGTGAGGGAAGGGATTTCAACCTTTTGAGCAATGCCATTCTCACAATAACAGAGGGTGTGTCAGATCAGTAAAGATTTTTTGATGCTGGGAGACAGGCTGTGTCTATATTTTTCTGCAGAGGGGAGTTAAAATGCAATTGCCCGCTTTCTGCTGGGCGCCTGCAGTGAATAAACACATCAGCTTCCGTCCACCCCCTTTTTCTTTCTCATATTTTTCAGCAAATTGCTTAACTGGTTAAAATAGATGCCAATAAATGTGTCCAAGTTTGCATTATTAAATAAACATTAATAAACTACAATTTAACATCAGCTTGATACATTTATTGCATCTATTTTATTATTTATTATAATTTGAAAATCCATCTACAATTGGTTTAAAATCGCTAAAATTTTTACAGCATTGTAAAAGTAAAAACTGTAGACATCTGAAGTTGCTCAGCACTACCAGTCCTGAGAAATCTACACACCACGATGGACAACAGGATAAGCAAGCCATTTTGATTTTTTGTCATTTGTTACATTCCAAATAATAACAAGTCATGGCCAAAAAAATTTTAAATCACAAGTTATGTCATTTAGTCATCATTTTGATATCAAACAATGGTTGAAAGCTGTTTTTAAATGTGACTGTTGGCTCCAGAACCCATGCATTTTCAATTTATTGCCACAGTGGAGGACAGATGCCAAATTCACAGAAATCCACATTTAAAAGTCCAGCATATTTTCACTCCCAAGTGGTCAAGTCCCAAGTCATCACATACTGTCTCACAGAGAGGCCAAGCACATATACTGCACAGTATATGGAAAAGCCTGACAGGTGCCACTTTCACAAGGGTGTGGTGGATGTGACGAGTGGTTAGTTAGGAGATTGGGTCAGGATGAGGATTACATACAAAGAAAAATACACTGCACAAAATGGAAGTTGATCCTCAGTGCATGTGTTTGATGCTACGCCATAACAACCCCTACCTCCACCTACTACCATGATGACCTAACATCATGTGGCCATGAGTGTGTCAGTATGTGTTGACTTGGAATGTGATCAAGTATCAGTATATGACAACTTGAGAGTGAGAATGGGCTGAAAGGTCCCACACTATGAAAATCTGTCTTGATTAGGTTTAGAAATGTATATATCTGTGCTGGAAAATACATTTGTGGAAATATAACCTTACTCACTGCTCTCTGTCCTGAATAATGCACACAAGACAATGGCTCCAGCAAAAAGATCCCATATTGATTTTTTGGAATTTGGGGCATCACAAGTCAAAACCAGTCACACTTAAGCTAAAGTGCATTAATCCAACCCTAATGAGACTGTACAATGAGTAATATTAAATTCTAATGTATAACCACGCAAGTTACAGCCCATCACAATACGTAGGAATGGCATATACAGTACATGTAAGACCAAACTTAGTGGCTTTGTCTGTATATTTAGCAAGTATTGAGACCCCCTAGTGACTAGTGACACATTTGGCAGCTTTTTGTTGTATTTTTTGAGACTTTTGGAGACTGATGTGCAAACATGTATTGTTCTTATGTAACCATGTATGTGGGGCTTATAAAGCGTTCATGCCAGAGGACTCACAGGAGAGCTAACATTAGCTGCTATTTTACTGATGCTGTAAAACTTCACCACGCAGTGTCAATAAAGTCATATCACAGTGTTGTTAGTGTAAACACCCACAGCTGCAGTCGAGTGTATGTCATAACTATGCCCATATAACATAAAAAGAAGATATGAAGGTCTGAATCGGTCCGACTTCGCTATAGTGAGCTGCTGCTATAGCGACATGTCAATCAAACCTCAGCACGGCAGTCATTTGTCGGATTATTTACCGTACTATCTTAATAACAAAGCAAAACGTTGAAGATGGACAATCACATTACTTGCAGCAGGGTCCAAATAAAACATTTGAGACCATGATGACCCATGAAAAAAAATTTATTTGCTTAGTATTTTCAGACGGAAGTCCAATGTATCTCTATGGGAAAAAAGTTTCTTGGAGCCAGACGACCGATTCCCCAGTGGCCAAGCGGTGGGATTACAATGTAAAGTTACTTCCGCATCGGCCTCACTGAACAGCCCTGGTCATTGCCCTTTGGTTTTTACTCAGTTTTTGTCTCTCCCATGATGTGATTCCTCTCTCCTACAGTGTCTATTACAATTACATGCACATGGCCAGTTATGCAAATTTGGTGATGATGTAATTTGGTGTAACAACTTTTAGGACAACCAATGCCAAACCAGTAGCTCCCACAGGTTGTAATGTATATTGTAACACAAAACACATGAAAGCACCAGAAAAAAATAAGCTGCTTAATTCCCTGAAGATTCTCGTAAACGAAATATGTGTGGACTACTAGAGGACATGATAAATAAAGTGAAACACCAACTTTGAACTACCGTATTTTCCGCACTATAAGGCGCACCGGATTATAAGGCGCACTTGCGTCATGCATCCACCAGATGGCGGTGTG
>JAQQAE010015166.1:0-12141 GCA_029823295.1 Pseudamia nigra
AGAACCCACGCAGACACGGGGAGAACATGCAAACTCCACACAGAAAGGCCCCACCACCCAGTGTTGGGATCGAACCCGGGACCTTCTAGCTGTGAGGCACGAGTGCTACCCACTGCACCACCGTATTTTTCCTTATTTTTTTGGGCTACATTTTCTTGGTGTTTTTTGTGACGTTACAAGGACAAATGAATTTGGTCCTATCGCACAATGCTGAAGAATCCTTTAAAAATCTTTACCCCAATCGAATTCATTGGTCTTTGTGCCATTTCTGACCTATCCTGAGAATATCATCACAATCCATTCATAACTTTTCAAGGTATGTTGTGAACAAATAAACAGATAAACTAACACTGACAAAAACATGACCTCCTTGGCAGAGATAATAATAGGACATGCGTGTTATTGGATATGGGTGAATGTGAATGAGCATCTCTACCCTTCAACAACATTGATCAACAACCATCCTACCGATATCTGCACATCAGATTCATGAACACAAACAGGATGGAGTTGATTTGCACATTCCCTTGTTGATTCCATGTTCTCGAGTCCTCTGAGCTCTTTAGTGGCACAAGCAACTTGTTGTTACTGGCCTCATCCTTTTAGAATTACTTAGAATCATTGTTAGCCTTGAACATATCTACTGTATTTTCCGTTGCATTCTCCAGTGTGTGTTTTTTCCTAAGTATTTTCTTCTCCACTTTGTCCCCAGTGAATATGCTACTCTCCTACGCTGACACAACCACCGACATATGTCTTTACCTCTGAACTTGTAGCGCAGCTGTTAACAGCAATTTATTTATTGATTGATTTTTGTCCTTCCTCACAGGATTATGTTGTTACGGAACAACACTCTGAGAATTGTGAACTCCACCAGGGCGGATGAGGGGAACTACGTGTGTCGGGCAGAGAACCAGTTAGGCTCGGCGGAGATGACTGCGATACTGTGGGTAAAAGGTAAGTGATGCCCTGGAGGCCTTTATTTTCTGCCAAATTAGCACAAGTCAGCCACCAGTAAACAGTCCCCAATGTCATTTTTACCCCCCACCTTTGCTTGGGTGCCAGGAAATTTATTGTGCTTACTCAACCATGAACAAGGCTTCTCACATTCAGGAATCATTTTACAAGGACAGACTTTAACGGGGTAAAGGCAGTGGATCTCGCAGACATTCTGTACACTGTCTACCTTAGAGCAAAACAGGATATCTATCGGACAAAGGTGAGTGGTTTTTGCCGATGTCGGGGTCGATCTGGCAGTGATGTGACAGTGAAATGCGGCTGCCCGACTCTGGTTTTTGGTTAGCCTGGGGTGACAGTGCAGCAGCTTTGTGTTTCCAGAGGCCATGCGTGTGGAGCTCAACCCGAGCCGAGTGGAAGTGACCGTGGGAGAGAGTGTAGTGCTGAGCTGCAAAGCGACGCACGACATGTCCCTGGACGTGGCGTTTCAGTGGTTCTTTAACCAGAAGCCCATCAACTTTCAACAAGACGGCGGCCACTTTGAATACATCCAAACAGTAAGAGCAAGAGTAAGACAATAAGGATATTTTTATACAGTTACTAAAACATCTGTCTGTTTGCCTGTCTTTCATCTGTCTGTCATTGAGCTGGGCAATTTGGCTAAAAGATCACATGACCCGCTTTTGAGTCCCAATCCATGATGTGAATTATAATATCCTCACCTTTTATGAATTGTACAATTAAACCAGAACAAATTTTCACTTGGTTTCTAGATGCAGCGTGTGATGTTGTCCATATCTTTGCACCAGATGGAACCAACATTATTGCAACATTTAGACAACAGCTAGAAGAAACCTGAAGCAAGTCTGCATATTAATGAAGGAAATATCATGAACACCTCTGACAGCTGCAGATGTGTCCTTATTATACATCTAAACTACCATATTCCAATTTGTATTTCAATAATTAACTGAGAAATATTCATGCTTTTGTCAAATAATATGTGTTTGGACCATTGCTTGAGTAAATCATTTTTGTAAAACCAATAGATTGAATATGGATTCCACTCAGTTATCTTACTGATGGCACCTGTGAGTGGGTAGGATATACAAGGCTGCAAGTGAATATTTAGTCCTTGAAGTCGATGTATTTGAAACAAAAAATTGGGCGGAGTAACAGTGTAAGCAACCTAAACAAGGACCTCACTGTGATGTCAAGACTACTGGGTCCAAGTATCTCCAAAACCGTGGGTCTTGTTGGGCGGTCCATGAGGAAAGAAGGACAACTGGATCTCAGTCCAGTAGAGTATCAAAGGCAGGGGTCGGGAACCTTTTTGGCTGACAGAGCCATGAAAGCCACATATTTTTAAATGTATTTCCGTGAGAGCCATATAATATTTTTAACACTAACTACAACTAAATGTGTGAATTTTTAAGTAAAACCTGCAATGTAAGAGTATAATGAGTCTCTGAATTTATTCTTTTTAATAACGCACTGAAGCAAACCGATAATAGATAAAATACTTCTTGCCGTTAATGCCACTTCTGGTGTTACATGCTTTTGCTAACGGCCTTATCGTCTGGTTGATTCGCGGTGAGGTGAAGCTTCACGCAGGCGTTGAGGTTTTCATCTGTTAAACATGATCTTGATGTTTTCAGATGTGAGAATAACTGCTCACATGGATATTTCGATGCAAATATAGCATGGCATGTGTCAAAGTGTCGCTTTATATTTGACCATTTCATCAATGAAATTTTATCATTGCATATTAGACACAACACAAAACCTGCTCTGTCCACGAAGGCAAATTCCTCTGCCCATTCGTGCTGAAATGTATGAGACTCCTTATCTTTTTTTCTTTTCACCATCTTCATCGTCAAAAGGGTTTGCTCTGGATAAATTAGCTAGCTGACTATTCGATTGAAAGGAGGGAAGGTTACTTCTTGACCTCACGACGACTTGGGATAACCCTTTAACACCGAACGTGTCGGCGCCGACACATTTGCGCATCACTTACTCGGGGAGGCGAGCCCCGAGCGGGCTCTCGCTTCTGGCGCCAAGCGCATGGCCGCCCACGACCCGCTCCATGGACAGTGGCGGGTGGGGAGTTTGACTGGGGCGGTACATGTCAAACGGTAACGCAGGTGTCCTAAGGCGAGCTCAGGGAGGCCAGAAACCTCCTGCGGAGCAGAAGGGCAGGAGCTTGCTTGATCTAGATTTTCAGTATGAATACAGACCATGAAAGTGGGGCATGAAAGCGGAGCCACCCGCAGCCCTGAACAGGTGCGGTAGAAAATGAATGGATTAAAATAATTCATTAGTTATTGTGTTAAGAAATGTCAGCTAAGATTTATCTGTGAGCCAGATACAAGCATCAAAGAGCCACATCTGGCTCGCGAGCCATAGGTTTCCAACCCCTGATCTAAGGGAACGAAACATTACAACTACATAATGTTGTGTAGGGTCCCCCTTTTGATTCCAGAACAGCTCTAACCCAAGCCGTGGAACATCCGGCCCTGTAAGTCGTGAGCTTGAGCCTTCATGAATCTATCCTGTTTCTTCCATCAAATTTCACAGACACTCAACTGAACGTCAAGAGCTAAATGTTCACTTGCCACCTAATTCATCCACCCACTGACAAAAGCCACCGGAACGATATAATCAATATTACAGCTGATCATTGTATGACAAAGTGAAAACATCATACAATCAATACAACCCAAAGCTTGAACAAGTGAGATCAAAACTACATCAAGAAAACGTTCTGCAATTAAAACTGAAACGACAGATAAATAATACAACAATGGAATGAAAGAATGAAATGAAAACAGTTAGAGGACAAATATATGAGAATTGAAGCAACAGTGATGAAAAAAAAAACAAGACAATAAACGCTAAAGCACATCATTTAAAAGTCATGTTAAAAAGATGTACACTATGACCTCACCCATTAGTTTGTAGACCTCAGCTGAAGCCATCTTGGATTTTTTTTTTGTCTTATTAATGTCACTTTTTAACACAGCTGCATCTATCAGAATAAACATACAGTCTGTTATTTGAATTTAACAGAACACCTGGAAGTTCAGCTCGAGCTGTAAAAACACAGCTTACACAGCACGCATCGAAAACTGCTAAAACCTAATTAATGCAGCATAATGTAACATCAAAATGGAATAATTACAATGACTTCATATTTCTAGAGAGAATTTCTTTGTAAGTCTATGGAGATCATGGTTCTCTGGAGGAAACATCTTGTGGCTGTCTGTGGTTTTACATTATAAACGTACATGTCCACAGTTTGAAGTTATAATTTATCCATTTTTCACATGAACCTTGAGACAAAAACAACATGTTACACATGATTCTGCAAGTTTAATTGGATTAGCTTATTAATGTTGACAAACTGTGACGAGTCCCCAGAGATGAACTGCTCCACTCTGTAATAGGCTACAAACATTAATTCATGATGCAGTGCCCTGTAAAATACAGTAATTACACTGGTACTTGAGCCATTAAATGAATATTACATGAGTATTAAGTTTGGACAGTGCTATGTTTTATTTATTTAATGACATAATCTTTACATTTCTCTTAGAAATTAGATGTGTCAAATTAAAGCCATCCCTGGTAACAGTGACCTGCCTCCTTGACTCCGGGGTTTGGATCAAATCACCCAGCTCTGTCTCTACGTGTACAACTGTTTAGTGAACACAGATGCATGCATTCGATTTTTGTTCTTTTTAGTTTGTCGGTCTGTCCAAAAAGAATATGGATTCACCAGTTGCAGTCAAATTTGCTGTTTCCATGTGCACTTTTTTTGCCAAGTACACGAGGTATGGCTATTAAATATTGAGATTGTGCTTATGAGGATAAAGCCACGTCACTTACAGTCACACTGTTATATATTAAAGGTTGCGTGTTCACAGTTTCCAACAAGTGGCGTCATTACTTCACTGCTATTAAACTGAAGTGCATGTGTTTTTGTTCAGGCATTGGAAAATGATTAGCGCAAAAGATGAGCGACGTATTAACTTAAAATTTGTGGAGAAACTGAACAAAACAGCAGGTGAATCTTTTTGTCCATTCACTGAGGTTTGTGGGGAACACGGCATGTCACATACTGCATGACCATGTGAATCAAAAACTTCAAAACAATTAAAAACATTCAACAAACTGAACAAATTCTTTAAAATGGAAGAAACAAACCACAATTCTTCATCAAGACAACGCTCTAGCTCACACTGCAGTTTCTGACCCAAAAACAAATCACAGTGTTTGATCCCCCTCCCTGTTCACCTGATTTAGCACTACGTGACATTTCTCTTTTTCCCAGTGGAAGACCTGAATGCAGCAGTATGTGGATGCAGGAGAGGAGAATGAAGGCGAAACTGAAAAATGTTTTATTTATTAGTCTTGTTTTTTAACAGACATACCTCATATTACTCACTGAAAACATCAAACTGAAAAACGTGATGGAAATATTAGAGTATACGTGGCATTAAACCCTTGAAAAATCATCACAGAAACTGTGGGGAAAGTTGAAGTTGTCGGTGTAAGTTTGAACATTTTTAGTTGCTGAGATTTATTATTTTTCTTACCCTCCCCCTTCCTACTAGAAACAGAAATCACCAGTGCCTAATCCATGGGATAAAGTTAAAAACTCGTTTGTGAGACAGTGGGGTGTCCAGCTTAGTGCATGCCACCACTCTTTTTTTCAACTGGGGATGTTAAAATCACATCTCTCCTGATATGTCCTCCTCCTTTCCCCTGCACTCTAGAGAGAAAGCATTTGCAGTGGCAATCCTTTACAGGCACAACAGATTCCTGGCTGATGCATGGTTTGTAATTTTAATCAGGTTTCGTGCTAAACAGCTGCCTGTAGTCCTTGAATTATTCCCAGACTTGCCTTAGGCATTTCTCATTTCAGCAGAGAGAAAATACGGACGGCTGGTGAATGTAGCAGCAAGCAAATACCTGAATTAAACAGGACTCTCTCTCAAGCCACATGAGCTTCTACGAGGTGTAAAGGAATTTTTGTGTCAAGCACATTTATACCTGAGTTTAATACCTAACTTTTCATCCTTTCCTCCTCTCGTTCCCGCAGCAGTCTTCCACGGTGGATCTGATGATTAGGAGCATTTTGCTGAAGCACGCCGGAAAGTACGGGTGTCGAGCCCAAACCAGCGCCGACACCGTGTTTGCAGAGGCTGAACTTCTCGTCCGAGGTGAGTTGTCCATCAGTGCACAGGCGTAGATTTTGTTTGAACGTTAGCAGGTTTTTCTCAAGGCAATTTCTAGGCAACATGCACAGTTCCTACATTCTCGATGTGTCTTTCTATATCAGTTTAAGGTGGAAATCTCTTCATTTGGGACATAATCACACATACTTAATGCACCAGGACAGTCCAGAATATAATGAAATACGGTGCAGCAACGCTTCACGGTAGTCTGTATTGATCTCAAATATTTATTCTCCTGCAGGTAAACCTTTCTTATTTAATATGATCCCTGCTGAGTCCACACACATAGAGGCTCGATTTATTTCCTACTTCATTTCTGCCCTCCTTTGCGTTGTCAGTTTGGAGAAGTTACTTTTAAAGGGCTTCTTACAACAGAGGGGATGTACTGTGTGTGACTTATTCACCACTGTAAAAAGTGACTGTTGTCCATACGGTGACTCAAGGGACCGGATGTACGAAAACATTCAGATCATCTATATCGGTAAATGTCACACAGCACTTTAAGAGAATTTGGGCAGCATTAAGTTTTTTATTTTGCAAATTTGCCAGCGGTTCAGACCTGCTGCATTTACAGTATTTTAGTGCACAAAAGAAAAATACTTGATTTAAGAATGCCTCAGTCAGTGTGTTCAGCATATATTGCTGAAATAATCAAACATATAATGAAACATTAATGTTCACTTACCCACATGGTTTGACAAAGAGCTGAGTAAATGAAATTAAAGGTTAAGTGATGCAGAAATCTATCATTGCTTGCATTATAATTTTTTTAATGCACATCACGAAAGCTTATAATACATGAATACTGCTTTACTATATCATTATGTTGGCTTTTAATACTTTTTGCTAAACGAAGGTCACTATGTATGATCTTGCATGTGTAACCTTCATGTGCTGTCAAATATATCCTGATAGTCATCACTAGTAATGCACCACAACAGACTCTGCTCTCAGACCTTATGCCTTAAAGAGCTGTGTGTGAAATTGTTCCTTTGACTCTATGGTAACATATTTGTGAATGAAGTCTTCCTGACTAATGGGGCTGAATGTGTAGCCTCCTATGATAGTACTGGGCCATTAATAATGGTAATTTCCATTTCCCAAGAACATGCACCAGATTATGCACAGGTGGCATTCATTAGATGTGCACAGATCATTTACAGAGCCTGAAACAGTATTACACAAGCAGGAAGCCCATTACCAATTCTGTGCAGAAACACAGTGGAGGTCTCTGGATCCGAGCTCATCTCAGATTAACTAGAACAGTTCAAGCACATACCGTATTCAGACACCACCACGTTCCAGATTTTTTTTTAGGCAAAAACAAATTTCATGTTCTACATTCCAAAAAGGAAAAAGGCCATCCAGACTATTATCATGTGAAGGTTTGGGGCTGCATTAATGCCTGTAGCACGGCTGACCTACATGTGTGAACATGCAACTGATGTGACGGGAATTTTAAGGACTTGTGATGCATCAAGACAACATTTTTTCCCTGAAGTCTGTTTATTTAAGTTGGATACACCAGGGATTATTCTGCACAAGTTAAAGCAACTTTTAACTGTCATATATTATTAATTTATATATATTTAGGTTTCACTCCATATATTCAAAGCTCTACTTCATATATTGAAGTTTTATGTGGTATAATGTATGTATATATATATTGTGGAGCAAACTCTATACAGGGCACAGACCCTGTTTTAACTGCAAGCAGATTAATGTCATGAAATGCTAATACACCTTTGAGCACAACCTTCTAATGCCACTGTTTTGGGGACACGTTACATTAGTTTTCATTGAAAGTACCATCTGTTGTCAGCTTTATATTTACAGCTGTTCTCCCTGGAGTCCATAGACGCTTGCTGCACTTGCAGATTGCATTTACTTTTGTGGAAAGAGGTAAACATATGTTCAGCTGTATTAGAACACAGGAACATCTACCACACAGTCGTGTTCAGCAGAACTGGCAGGCTGCCTGAGAAACCCCAAAAAGGCAGCTTCACTATCCCTTAATCAGCACGAAATCCTTGGCAGCTGATCTGTGTCAGCGTGAATCCTGGCTAGGTTTAGTACGTTGTGTTTTTGTCTGTTGTTTGTGCAAAGATAACAACAGGGATTTAATGTTATGAACTTACACACATAGCTGCACATCCCTCTTAATGATTGTGTGGTTGCATCCATTAAGTGTCTAATGGAAACAATGGATGATGACGACCTCACAATATGGACCAGCTCAGAGCAAAGCTGTTTCAGCTCGTCCCTTATCTCATGGCATTTCTGAGGCATAACTTGTTCAGCCTTTCAAACTTGTAATTAAGCCGCTGTGTCGTCTAATCCCCTTTTCCCACAGGCCCCCCCGGACCCCCTGGAGTGGTGATCGTGGAAGAGATCACAGATACCACAGCGACCCTGTCCTGGACTCGTGGCCTGGACAACCACAGCCCTATCAGCACCTATAATTTACAGGCCCGCAGCCCATTTTCATTAGGCTGGCAAACCGTCAAAACAGGTAATCAATAAGGAGCAAATTGCAAGCTCTATATCTGGGAGGGCAATATGGGACCATATACAAAGGCCTTAATCCTGTTCAAAGTCATGTTTGGAGATTGTGAATCAGCCCAAGTGAAATGCTGTTCAACTGGCAGAATTACAAATGGTTGTGATCAAGTTCTTTTATATACAGTCTAGACAGCGATCATCAGGGGTGTGGGATGCATTCAGCCTTTAAAGCGCCCATCCAGCTTGCGGAGTAGGCTATTAATAATCCCAGAAAACTTTAGGAGCGGAAAAAAGCTTGCACATAGGCCACATTTTCTCCCATTTAGGACATGACATAACAGTACGAAAATTAGTTAGAGCTGAAAATTGATTATTATTTATTGCTAAAGCAGGCTGGATTCTGCCATTATGTCACTGTAATTCCTTCAGTGAGCTTACTCCTGCTGATTTAAGGCAATGGATTTAAAAGTGCATTCAGAGCTGTTGTGCTGTATTGCATGCAGGCATCCATTCATGCTGCATAAAGGTGCCTTTTGAAAAACTCAGAAATTACCTTGTATGCTTGAAATTGGAAAGTTAATACATTTTCTTCTTGTCCTCCATTAAACATACGTCTATCCTTTCTAACTTCATGTACGTAGCATTTTAATAGACCAGTCCCATCATATCCCATTCATTTATAAGCAGGCAACTATTCTATTGGAAAATTATAAGCAAGCTCTGATCATTTTCCAGCTGTTTTAATGTTTTGTATAATTATATCCTCTGTGCTACCAATATGTAGACACTCCAACTGATGAAAATATTTTTCGGCTAGTTTAGTTTTTATCTGCACTGTCCATCCAAAACAAAAATATGTGGTGGCCATTCCAACGTGAAAATTATGTCTCCAGCTCCATGAACCACTCTGTCACTATTTGATCCCCGTGGATCCTGGCATTGTCATCTTGGAATTAACCCACGTCATCAGGGAAGAAAAAAATCTATTAATGGAAGAAGAACGAAGAAATGAGGGGATCCTCATCAGTTCGGGGTGAAGAACTTGCTGCGGCTGAGACATATTAATCAATGGAAGGCTCTTGGTGACCTTTTTTGGCTGGCAGTACATAATCCTCATGGCTACTGGGTCAAAATGCTAATTTCGGATACTGGCAATATGCTAATCAGGCCTATTTTAGAGTGTCTCTTTAGAGGAAACCTGGTTTGAAATGTAGTTTTATTTCTACTTTTGTGACCTTGTCTATTCAGAATGACTCAGCACAAACTAATCTGAGCATTAATCTAATGTCCTTGCTGCAGAAATCATTCAGCATCATCTCAGCATTCAGCAAGCCAAGAGAAGTAAATATTTTACCCTTTTATCATAGTCTTTATCTGTGATAATTTACTGTAAATGCAGTTTTTTTCTGTTGTGAAATAAATGAATGTCTTTTTTTCTGCCCCCTGACAGGAAAACCATCAGTTACTATCAATTAGCATTAAAGCATGAAAGCCTGCTTAGCATTGTGTATAATCCATCTTAATATGCTGTGTGTTGATATCAGCAGAGTTTAAGGTGTGTGATATCGAGGCATCCCCACAAATAAATTATTCACACTGGGTATACACTTCTCTCACATCTCATCTGTTCAACTACACTTAATTCGATAAAGCACAATTAGGACTCTGTGATGTATTTGTCGGTGTTGAACTTGTAAAGATTAGCGCAGAGGGGATTGAGCTTTTAGCTTCTCTCTGCACACACAGAGTTATCAGCTATTGTTTGAAGAATAGCCTGCATGACAGGACTCTCATCATCCACTGCTTTCCATGGTAGGAATGTAATCCCCACTGCTTTACTTCTTATGGTTAGTATAGGTAGTTCATTTGTGACATTGAGATACTTTCAGTCTGTGTTTATTTTATTTAGGATCAATATTGACAAAGCCAGTTCATGGCTCTAGTGGAAAAACTATAAGTAGAATAGCTTAATTAACATATACTACCAGTCAATACTGAAGGCATCCACACTGTGAAAGAACATGTGTGGAATTATTTCACTGTGCCATGTACATTGAAGAATCACTGACATATGTACTCATATAACCGAATATAACCTTGTCTTAATTACACATGTACATGCTCACCTAGGTAACTATCGGTATCTTTTCCTCCTGTAACAGAGGCTATCTTGACCATTGCTAAGGTGATTTAATCTACGTATACTATGTTGAAATTCTGAAGCATTTCTTTGTTAGATCAGAGCTCTCACTCATACAACTCTGCCACGTGTGTGAGTTTTTCCTGTGCACTGCTTCAGTAAGGAGATGGAAGACTTCAAACCTGTTTTTGAGTGTGGTGATTATTTCTCACCCTACACTTGTCTTCTTAATGTGCTTTAGACCATCAGTTGTCTTGTGCAGACGAAGGGTGGTGACAGAGTCTATTAGTGCAAAATAAAATTCAAGAAATGTGAATGTGTCCCCATCAAACATAATTTGAGGTGCTGTAAGTTCTCAGTTTCTGAGGCTGGTGATTTTATTAAACTGCTTCTTTCCAGTAGAGGTAGCTCTTGGTCTTCCTGTCCTGAGCTGGTCCTCAAAAGAGCCAGCATTTGATGGTTTTGGTAAGTGCATTTTTAGTCACATTCAAAGATTCTTAAAGTCATCATGGCCTGACCTTTACATAACTGTTTCTCGCCATAGTATGGATATGTACAGTAGTTGCAGTCGTAATAATAAGGCTATTGACTGTACCCACACTCCCTCTGTACAACTAATTGTCTAAGGCACACTAACAATCCAAGAACTGGCACAAATTAGCTCTTGACAAAGCACACCTCTGAACTGAGAACCTTTTCGAGTTACTACCTCATGAATCTGAAGAGAGTGTACAAACTTTTGACTGGTAGTACACCTGAAGTAACTGATAACCTAGATAAAGTTAACCCTTTATAGGGCAGTAATTGGAATGCTTGGAAATTTAAAATTTCATGACACATATAAGAGGACATTATTTAATTTTTGACTTTTTGAAAAAGTTTCAGATTTAGGCTGCAACTCACAGTCAATGAAGCTACCATATATGGCTCCTCACCCACCTTGAATAAAAAAAAATCCAAATAATATGTGGATAAATTACTGTAAAAAATACATGTATAAAGATGAAGGGACATTTATTTCCAAATCACCAGGTAGACAAATGTCTTATATGTCTTGCAGGACACAGTGCACAAACAACTGCAATAAGCCCAAAAATAGTGAGAGTAATTCCAACTCATTATGCATGCAGTCAGGAAAATAAATAAGTGCACTTTCCAAAATACACTCACACTGAGCTCTACACTCTCAGCAGGGTCCTTGAGGGTTCATGGGAGTTTGCCCAACCAGTCTACAGTGGGGACAACAAGTATTGGGAAATGTAAAAATGTGCAAGTTCACCCATTTAAAAAGATAAGAGAGGT
>JAQQAE010015167.1:0-12141 GCA_029823295.1 Pseudamia nigra
AACCTCTCTTATCTTTTTAAATGGGTGAACTTGCACATTTTTACATTTCCCAATACTTGTTGTCCCCACTGTATGTTACTCATTTGCTTAACTTCTTATAACAGCATTTTCTTTTTCAGCAGGTGAGAGATTATATGACTAGACTAGTATGCACATTATTCAAGGTTTTTTTCTTCTTATTCCAGAATAGACGAAATTCCAAACCCGCTGCTGACCTGACGAATGAAAATCTTCAATAAATATATTCCTGGACAAAATCTTAAGCCTGGGGGAAAAATTCCAAGTATTTGCCCTGGTGGATTGTAGCCAGGTGTTAATAAGTTCTCAAAGCCCTTCTCTCACAGATGTCACCTTACAGTTACTGGACTGCAGTCAGCATCAGTAAGTCATCTTCACCACGTGGAGCAACATTCCCACTGGTCTCCTGGAAACTAATCTCTATTTTTGTCTGTTTCTTCTTTTTGCATTTTGAAACTCTAGTTACAATCTGGTTGTGATGCACCACCACGAAATGCCAATGCCTGTCATTTTTTCCCTGGTCTTCAGATTTTTTTTTTCTTAAAGTGTATTCCTGTTTCCATCCAGTTGTTTGTCCCCCAATTATAAACATGGTTTTAATGTTCCACTGTGTTAACTCATCATGACTGTTGTAATGTTTTGATGTAGGTGTGTTTTCCCTCTGACCAGAACACTGGACTTTACTTTGGAGTGTCTGTCTGAACCAAGAGAGGATATAGGTCTCTAATGCAACGGAACCTCAACCTACTAAGACACATTTTCTGAATATGCTGTATGTATATGTGTCCAAATAACTGGAATAATATCTGCATATCCCACATCTTATTCGGAAAATGCTCCATTTGGAAAAATACCAAATTCCATATATCCAACCAGACTATGGTGTTTACATGACAACTGTCAAACTCATAATATATTCAGAATAATGGGGGATACTAGTACACATGTAAGCATAGTCAACAAGTAGTCAACTAATCATCAGCTGATTTAATAATTGTATCATGAATGTATTTATAAACCTTTTCATATGCTTGTTTACTAGATCTCTAGAATGTTTTTCACTGTTAGCTGATGTTTTCTGGGTTAAAAATAATTTTAAATGATTGTCAAATCAAGTCAGATTCAAATGTCATAAATACTTTTCTTTACCAACACACTTCCAGTTTGATCAGGTGATGTGAGGGGGTTCACCTGCATGTAGCACAATGTGAAATGTGTTGAACACTGAAACTCAGCCGTGGTCTATATCCCACTGATCTGTGTTATGTTTTTACAGTAAAAATACTAATGTGCTACCATATTAAAATCTTCCATTAATCAGCAGGTTTTAGTTCTTATTTCTGTGACCACAATCATTTGACCAGTCATGTGACATATTGCTGTAAGAAATAAATTTACAAAGTTACCTAAATGGGGAATTCTCAAGAAAAAACCTGTAGTTAAAGCAATAATCATACCAAACACTATACACACTCTGTAAACTCGATGACTCAACAGGCTGATAGGATTTGATGAAAAATGTGTGACTAGTGTTATTCCTGGTTGAAGTTGTCTCCGTTCATCACTGTTGTACCTTAGTTTTGGAGAAGATGTGGTCGCCCCACAGCACTACACCTGCTGATCCTAAAGCTGCACTCTCCCCGATAGTGTAGACGAGGTGCTCCTGTAGGACACGCAACAGCATTTAAAGAAATCCACATTTATCCTAAAACTGCATAAAGTCAAAAACAGAATCACTAATATGTCATTCATTCAACCAGGTTAAATTCTGAGTTAGACTAAAAGTGTTTATGGTGTTTTGCCAAGTCTGCAACATAAGTATAAGAACTAATACAACCAAACAAGGTTCACATACTGTACAACAAATGAGTGGATATTCAATATTTAAGTGCAATAAAATAATAAACTGACACATTTCCTCCATCCTTTAAACCTGATCTACTTACTTGAGACAGAAAATCTAAAGTGTAGGTGTAGACGATGCGGGCGTACGGGAACACAGGTGGTGTTGTTGGAGTGACGTGGGCGGCTGCTCTCATGGTCTCCAGGATGCGGTGGTAAGTGTAGAGGAGCACCTCTCTGCCGAGCCCTCGCAGCTCCTGACTCAGGTAAATGTCTGGATAGAGAGCGGTGGAGACGTTCCAGAGCCAGAACAGCTCATTGTTCCTCCTGATCTCCACAGATGGACACTCTCCTGTGTAGTTCATGCTTTTGTCACTGTAGTAATTGTAGCAGTTGGGGAAGCCATAGAAACCCCACAGCCCCTTCGCCCTTTCCCTTTGGCCCAGTTTTAATGTTTCCTCCATGAATTCCCTCCCAGCGTCTTCAAACTCTATGCGAGCTGCAGTGTCGACCTGTGCAGGGCTCCAGTCTGGATGCCTGGAACGCACCAATGCTCTTGACCCCTCCCAGTACACCTCCTTACTGCCCCAGTTTCTCTCCCACACAGGTCTCCAGCTCTCCCAGTCCACCACAGCAAGGCCCTGGAACTCGGAGTCTGGGATATATTTGCGTATATCATCAGAAGAAGATCTGAGGTGCTGGTCCAGGCTGGCATTCTGTGGCACACCACCGTTTACAGCCTCTCCTTGACCAGAGTATCTGGGATATAAACCAAGTTTATCAGCATAAAAGATAGTTATGTTGTCTCCCATAAAGCTTTGGTTTTGGTTCTGGACGATGCTGAACATCCCGAGGTCAAGATCAACACCATGTTGAGAGAGACAGGTGGCAGTGGGGGCGTTCCACACTGAGAGGAAGGGCACCTGGGAAAAAGGTGACGCTGAAACCAGGGTGATCAAAATTAAGACCAGCAAGACCTCAGGATGAAAGGACGTCATCCCTGCAAAGACAAGAACGATGACACTGCAAAAATTAAACACTGTGGTCTAGACTTCTACCATTTCATGCAAGTGTTTTTTTTGGCTCTTTTCACACTCTACATTGTTGTGATATATCTTATTTTATACTGTTTAAGAAAGTCAAGTGCATGACAGTTTTTATGTGTAACATTTGGAAAACTAGCTCTCCAAGTAACAACTATTTTCATTGTCAATTAATTTGACAGCTATTTTCTCAACAAATCAAGCAATCGTTTCAGCCAATAAAATGTCAGCTTACAATTGTCTAACAATTGTTCGCTAAAGCACAATATGATAGTCTTAAAGATGCTCACTGTCATAGAAGAAATTTAAAAAAAAAATACATTTAAAAGGTTGCAATGGGCAAAGTGTAGCTTTTTATTCTGAAAAATGACAAATTATCAAGCATTGATTGTCCAATGTATTAATGAACTTATTGAATATAAAATATAGGAAAATATCTCTAAGCTCAGTGTGGTGTTTGTGGATCACGTTTATTCCAAACTAAGAACTGAAAAAATACTGAGTTTACATCACATATGACCATCAAATCATCAAAGCTTAAGGCGATAACATTTTAAACAAAAATACTTTTTCTAAAGTTGCTGTAAACTAAAATGTACTCATTAGTACTTTTTTTCATTTCTACAATATGACTATACTTAAAAACTATAGTTGAAAACAGTCCATCATTATTTTAAGAAATGAAGGGCAGTCAACATATGTTATTTATAAGGTTTTGGCGACTGTTTTTGGAGACACATCCAAAGTTCTTGAGATTTTACAGACTGACTGACCTTAATTTCTAAAGTAACAATGGACTTTTCCTTTACTTAACTGTTTCTTGCCGTAATACGGATTTGTACAGTGGTTGCAGTTTCACTAACAAGTCTATAGACTCGTGACAATTCGTGGTCTATAGTACATCATGAAGGCAAGAAATTCTTCTTTCATTTTTTATAAAGGCACACCTGTGATTTGACCATTTTAGATGACTACCTGATGGATCCTATGAGAGAATGCAAAGCTGTCATCAAAGCTACCTGCTATCTAAAATATGAAACATGTTCTGGATTGCTTAGCACTTTTTTGTTTAATTGCATAGTCAATCAATCAATCAATCTTTATTTGTATAGCGCCAATCATAATCGCCGATTATCTCTAGGCGTGTTCTTTCACAGTTTGCATGTCTTCAGTATTAATGTATAATGTTGAAAATAATTTAAAAATAAAGAAAAAACACTTAAAGAGAAGAATATTTTCCACAGTAGATGTTCAAGTAATAATAAATGTACTTACACAATTATAGCACCACTAATCTCTACAGTGCCTGTGCAGTTTAGGGTTAAATACTAATTTATTTTTCGCCATTGACTGCTGTTGACTCTGATACCATCTGTGTCTTCTGTTGTGAAATTTTAAGACTGTTCCGGTCTGGACCTGTCCGTAGGTTACATGTAACCACAGTCATGGAATGAGATGTAACATTGAGTTAAACACTGACTTACCGCGCTGACAGCTGAACGAACACCGAGCTTTTTCAACTTTGTGGTGCCCAAGAGTAGAATAATGTAACCAGTGAGTCTCATGATCTGGATGACACAAGAGCAAAACTAGGCCTGTATACGACAACCAATCAGGAGCGAGTAAGACACACCCAGGGATATCTGTCAACCAATCGGAGGAGACCTAGTGATCAGCTAGAATTTAAAGTCACAGACTCATCAAACGCTTACCCATTACCCCGTCTGTGGGTACTGTACATTACAGTGGTGAGTAAAGATACACTACTCAAGTAAAGTTACTTTATAATAGTAATGACTCATGTAGAAGTAGAAGTACTCGAGTAAGATTTAAAAAGTATCTCACTAAAAAACTACTAAAGTAGTGAGTAACGTCATGATATGGGTTTTATTAAAACCACATATAGTAAGCTATAACTAGCTATTTATCTACATGTAATGATAATGAAAAGTGCATATTAATTCATTAATAAAGAGACAGATACAAGGCAAATGGAGAAGTATATGACATCAAATATAGTTCATTATCATACATAAAGAAAAAAAATTGATGATGTGCTTACGATTCACTTATTGCAAATTGTGTTGCTTATTTTGTTAATTTGGCTTCTTTTGTCATATTTAAAGTTGTTTGTTTAATTTTCTTGATTATTTTGGGTTTTATAATGAATTTTCTTGATCATTTTAGTATTGCTAATTTTGTTTCTTACTTTTTAATTTATTTTCTTACATTTTCTTGGTGTAATCTATCATTTTGTAAATGGCTTTCTCATGTTCATTTTTGTAAAATTTTGTGCATTTTCTGGCAGAACATTTAAAGTTCCTGCAGCCTAAAGATGATATAAATGCTTCAAAATCCCTGTCAGTGCTGGTGTGGATTATACCAGAGACGGGTGCCGAGACCTGATCTGAGTCCAGTTGGGTGGGGCCCAGGCCCCAGACCGGATCAGAACAGCTCTGTGCATTATTTGTCCTTGAAATGACTGTTCTGATAATGTAACTTTATTTCAGTCATGTTTTATTGTGTTGAAAAGCATAGAAAACTTGATTTTTTTCCCATGCCTCCTTTAATTTCTTTAATTATTTCAATTCATTTTGTTACTTAGTTTATTCCTTTTGTAAACTTACTTCACTTTTGTTCTTTTTTTCTGAATGTTGTTCACTATTTTAATTCATTTTAGCTCATTTAGTTGCTTTAATTTATTCATTTTGTTCAATAACATATGTTGCTCATTTTTGCACATTTCTTTGCTTTGTGTTATACTGTTTTGTGCAGTTTATAATACAACTGTTCATTATTTGGAAGAAACACAGTCTGTGTAAAACGACTCTGACTCCCTGAGGCATGGAGACAAAAGTAACTTAGAAGTACATTTACCTTCAAAAACTACTCAAGTCTACATAAAGGACTAAATGTATTTGAGTACTATCCACTGCTGTAATTAAGATAAACATAAATGAGAATATAATCAGAAGGTAAAATGCTCACTGTGGATGCAACCTGGAGATATAGCCACAACCTGTGCTCCATCCAATGTCTATAGCTGCTCTTAATCACTCTGAAAAAGACCACAGTGAAATCTTAAATGCATGCTTCTCTCCACTCTTAAAAGAAGTAAAAAATAACTCTTGGCTTAACGGCACCCTACAATTACAGGGGTTGGGGGTGTGTGGCTGCAGTCTGCAAAACATATCTCTCCCTAAGGACTTACCAGCTTTGCTTCCACTTAGTGGCCACTGCTGAAGTGCTTCTACCCCCCCAGAGCTGGACTCATAACACAGGAAAACAACAAAATCAAACCTGTTTTATTCAATGCACTCCTGAAAATATGAGTGATGGAAAAACTTCTGCATCTCCTTTACTGTGCTATGTAACAAAGAAGTTTATTTACTCTGATGAAAGGCAAAAACAGTATACACAAAGGGGTGGTAGTGAAATTTAAGAAACAGAAAAATTGTCAGAAATGCTCTTGAAATGTCTTTGCTTTTCAGTCAAACAGCTGCTCAAATATGAGATACTGAATCATGTGTTCCTTATCAAAGTAGTAGTCATGTTTTGGACATAAAAAATGTAAAAAAAAATCATATAAAACTCTACAAAATACATTCAAATAAATAGCAAAACTGTAAATGCCTCTATAAAATCAGATGTCAGTGAGAGGTCATAGCGAAAGAAGATCAGGCACTTCAGATACATTGTGCTACTGTCAAAATTAAGTGCATCAATTCCACTTTCAACACTCGCCAACTCATCACATTTTCCCCCAAATTTTTTTTCTCTGTGACAAACATGGAATTTGACACTTTGGGAAACAGTGACAGACAGGAAATTGAGAGCAAAATGTAAACATGGCCACTTCCACTTAGCCCTCAGTTGTTTAAAAAAAGATGAGTAGTTACAAACAAAAAACTTTGACATTTCCACAGTGTTTCCTATAAAATTTCACCTTGTATCATCCTTATTTTACAGCAATTGCCAGAAATCATACAGTATAGATGGTGCATGAGAGTAGGAGCAGAAAGATGATCAGTAAGGCAACAGATTGCAGCGTTGACGCCGCGGCTCGAGGCGCATCTCCTCTCTGGTGCAGAGGGTCCGTCTCATCGCAGCCATCTCCCTGAAAGCCGCTGTAGCATTGACACCGAAATTCTGTGTGAAAACTCGTCTTCTCCTCTTCACCCGGGTCTCCGCTCACTGTCAGTCTGCCATTCTGACTGATGACACTGTGGGTGAGGGGGTTCAGGTGCAAGTAAACACCACTGTCTGGATTTTTGCGCAGGCAGCGACCGTGAGAACCGCAAAGGGTCTGGCTGCAGAGGTCGGCTGCCGTGGAGACGTTGAGGAGGTATTTACCCAGCGGACCCCGCAGATATGCATCCAGGTCAGAGCAGCTTGTCTGCACACAAAAAATAAATACACAGTCATCACTCAGCTGGTGAGGAGGGAGAAGGTGGGGGGGTGTGAAGAAAATATACCAACCAACCAAGAAAATGCACAGAAATGAATCAAATAACCAAAAAAAAAAAAAAAACATATAAAATAGTCAAGAAAAGGAGCAAAATTTAATAAAATAATGAAGAAAGTGAACAAAAAAGATGGAGGAAAAAATATGAGCAAAAATAAGCAACAAAACAGCAAAAATATACCAAGTAATCAAGAAAATGAGCTACAAAATGAACTAAATAATCATGAAAAAAATGAGCAAAAAAAAATAAGAAAAAGGGTAAAAATGAACAGAAACTTAAGAAAACAAACAAGTGAATGAAACGAAACAACAAAATAAAGTTAGTGATTAAAGCAATTGATTTTAATCCATTTTAAGCACCAAATCAAAATGGACAAAATCTTCTAAAAATCTATGTAAGGGAACAAAAATCATAAAAAAAATAATAAAATCAACTTTCATAAACATAACACTTTATATTTTGAGTATTTTCCTGTTTTAGATGCTTTAAAATGGTCTTCTCAGATGTTTGATCTGTCCAAAGTGAATATCTTTTGTGCTTTTTAGTACACTATACACCGTAAAAAACTCCATAAGACGAACACAAAAGCTGAACAAGTAACCAAGGACCAGGTATTTGATAAAAACAACTAAAATCAAACTAAACCAAAGCTAAAACTGAAAACAAAAATATAAAATGAAATAAAAATACTGTAAAAATAAATAGCGGTGAAATGTAATAAAATGTATTCTGGTGCTTTGTAAAATCATGTTCAGGTTTGTGTTTTATTCTGTGATGATGCAGATTATATTATTGTCAATTCACTAATTTCGGGCGTTGGAGGAGGTATGCGTTATACTGAGGGCACACTCAAGTGTACCCGTGGTCCTTCATTCCTATATAAATGTAATTTGCCTTTATTTTTCCTATTTATGTCAGAAATATAAAGGCTATTATTACACTCCAAGTTAATTAAGGTAGAGCAAATCTAACAAAATGATCCTATACCATTTTATCTCATTTATTCCACTTGTTAAAGAACGTTCACTGAAAATGTTGTCATGCATGTCTCCAAACACTGTTCACACCTGATTTCAGGATTTTAGGTACACTTTCTGAAATAGGACTACTGAACAGCTGAGATGGAGCTGAAAAAAGCACTTCAAACAAATGTGTGCTGTGAAACTGAAGAACAAACTTGTGACTCCTGTGGCCCTAGGAATAACTGTAAGTGATCAGATGACTGCACACATGACGGACAAGAACAGCAGGTCAAGGCCAAATAATTAAATATACATTGCATTGTGAAGAGTTAAAATGCTGCCTGGACCATTGGTCCAAGTAGCACTTTCATAACTGCGTGCTGATGCTCACTTTGCTGCTCGCATAAGCTGCATCTCCCCACAGGATGATCCCAGCTGCTCCCAGAGCCACGCTCTCCCCGATGGTGGACACCAAGTCAGTCTGAAAAAGATGATGCAGCACTTTAATACTATCACGTTACACAGACATGTACCAGCACAGAAAAAACACAGGAAAGGTCAGCGCAGTGAGGTCAAGATGTTAGTGTAGACTGCAGAATGTCAAGTACAGTTTCAGCTCTTATCAGTTCATTCTCCCTTAGGGAAACGGTCTATGGGGTGTTAGTGAGATTTTCAACACGACCAACACCCATCCTGCCCACTCCACACAAATGAGTGATATTGGGGTGACTGTGGGCTAGTAGGACAGGAAAACACTGTGGCTGCTGATAAGGAAAAGCAAAAACCTATTGCTGAATGCACAAATCAGAGAGTGAGAGAGGCCATAATGTTATTGCTGACTGAGATAACCTTAGTACAAAACCACACATGTAGCTTTCATATCAATGGCACACATTAAATACATTTTTTGATTTTAAAGTTAACTATAGTGATAAAATATCCTTATGTTTCAAAAGCAAGCTCTAGATTCAAAACCAACAGATTCCTAAAGTTAGAGTGAGTCACCTCTGTCAGCTGTTCCAGGGAGTTGGTGTAGGTCGGCCGGGTGTACACAAAGACAGGACGTGCCAAGCCATCGCCTGAAGAAGCTAAACGCATCCCCTCCTTCACCCGGTTCCGGACAAACTGCCGTCCTGAGGCTGAGGAGCGCAGCACGGTGCCCATGTAGATGGAAGGGAACAGTGCTGTGCTCTCAGTCCACAACCACTTCAGCCGCTCATTGCGGGAAACTTCCACATCAGGACAGCGGCCTGTGTAGTTTTCCAGAGTGCGCCTGTAGTCATGGTTGTAGCAGTCAGGGAACAGGTAGAAACCCCACAGCTGGTTGGGCCTCAGGCTTTTGGCAAGCTTCAGTGTCTCCAACATGAACTTCCTGGCGGACATCTCAAATTCCTGTAGGGCCATTTTGGCCACCTGCTCTGGAGGCCAAGTTGGGTTTTTCTGGCGCACCAACTCTTGAGAATGTTTGCGATAAACATCCTTGCTATCCCAGTTCCGTATCCAGAGTGGACGCCACTCCTCCCAGTCAATAACAGCCAGGCCTTTAGCCTCTGATTCACGTATGTACCTCTGCACATCTTCTGGCATTTTGTCCAGGTGCTGATTGAGGCTGGCCACCTGGGGCAGCCCACCATTCACTGGTGTCTCATCTGGCTCAAAGTAGGGGTACAAGCCCAAGCGGTCCTTGTAAAAGATGGTGAGATTCTGTCTGAAAAAGGCCTCATTGGGTGAGGCCACAATCTGGAACTGGTCCAGCTGAAAGCGAACACCATGACGGGGGGCGCAGTCCTCAGTTGGGGCATTCCAGGCCAGAAGCAGAGGCTTTTGGGAATACAATGGCCATCTCGTTGGTGGCAGCCCCAAGGCACACAGGCAGTCCCACAAGAGAACAGTCAGCAACAGTGCTCTCCAGTGAGACAGAGTCCAGTACATGTCTTCAGATGTGAATTGACAAGGACTGTCACTCTCTGCTCTGCAACTCACACAAAACACTGCACGTTAGGCTTTGAGTTGAGCTCCGAGACTCCAACACATTCCTTCATTAAGTAAACCCAAACATGTTATTCTAAAAAGGTAATTATGGAAAGTACAATGATGTTTAAAATGTATGCCCTTTGTCTCTGTAGATGGTACTATCACAGTCTGAAGAAGGGTCTGTTTTTTTATATGAATTATTTTGTTTGTTTTGTTTATTTTGTAATTATTTGACTATTTTTTGTTCATTTATGCTTGTTCAGTTTGATTCAATGTTGTGAAAGTCAATGCATGCATTTTCAATCTTCCTTATAAGCTTTTATATTATACAATTCTGAAGAGATGTGGATTTATGACTGTAGTAAAAACGAAGATATTATGTCAGTAAAAGCGTTTTAAATAAGTTGGTGTTCTAAGGGGACCCCACGAACTGAGAAGTTTTGGGAACCACTGGTTTATGTCAGATACATCTTTCCACGAGCTACCACTTAGTATGTGCACATTTAGAGCAAGTACTTTAACTCCAAAGTCTCGCTCCACTGACTTCACCATAAATAACGTTTTGTTCCCATTTTATTTTTAGCAGAAAATGTGCAAATATTGCGTCAAGTTTAATTCACACGAGCCTCTCTGCAGCTGGACACACTTACCTTTACTGGCAGACTGAGGAAGCATTCCCAAAAAAACAGAAGCCTGCTGCTGCTTCAAGTCGCGCTGACTCACAACAAACTGCAAAAACTCCAGCCGAACATTGTTTCAGAGTAAGAAAAATAAGACGTGGGACTTTACAACAGCATGTGGAGCTGATATGTGGCCGTAAAATTCCGCACAAGTGACGAGAAGCGGAGTTACCCCCTGCGATGTTGTCAGTTGAAACTTGCATTACCTTGTGCCAAAGCGCTCCAGGATGTTCCATTCAGAGGGACAGGAGGGGGAGTGGCGTCTCAAACCGGACATCCCACGAACCACGGCGTGTCCAATGTCCTCTTCCATGGACCCTTTTCATCTCGTCCATGTTCAACTCCAGGTTTCAGATGAACAAGACGTCGGTTTCATTGTTTGCGTGTCCAAACATACATCCATCCTCCCAGTACCGTTGAATGAATCCGTCCACGAGATTTCCCCTCGTGCACTGTGAAACTGATTCACTGCACGGTCCATGTTAAGATTCACTGGAGGTCAATGGACCGTGTGGACTAAAAATAGCATTATGTCCACACAGATGTCCACTGTGAGGACCTCTGTGACCTAACTGCTAATTACACACAGCTTATAAATAAAATGTCATTTTACATTTTATGAGCATATCATTAAATCGGTCATTACACTCCTTCTGGACTTTATGTATCTTAAAACTTCTTCAGTAAAAAGCATTATAACAACTTATTTAGCATGAATAACGTTCAACTTAAAGAAGCAGTATGTGTAAGACATAATATACTGCATAAACGTGAAGACTTTCAGCAGAGGCAGCCTTTTAATAGTTTGCTCAGAGCTACTGTAGGGAAGTGGCACTCTGGATGCAGACCATAGACTGTATATAAAAGGTGGACAGCCCTCTGTAACGTCACACATAGGTTTCTGAAGAGGCTTTGGAAACTCTTGTTTGAGCTCTCAAGGCCTTGTAATTCCATACTAGCACCACTGCCTGGTAATTCTAATCAAAAAATGAATTTACACGTGAAGTGTAAGAGGAATGAAACAAAGGCCTCTGTTTTGGACATACCTGTCAATCAAAGCATGTAATTACTTAATTACTTTTTATCTCTCCTCTGTCCACTAACCCCAACCGGTCGAGGCAGATGGCCGCCTACCCTGAGCCGCTGGTTCTGCTGG
>JAQQAE010015168.1:0-12141 GCA_029823295.1 Pseudamia nigra
GCCTCTTTCTCCATGCGCTGCCTCGTACTTTAATGTGGATCCAGAAGCTAAATAGTCAGTTTGTAAAAAGCGTCTGGAGACGAACTGGGAGCTGACTGTTCTCTGAAGTGGCGAATCTGAAGGAGAACGTCTTTTCATCCATTTAACCTTTATTTAACCAGGAGAGAATCGCCACGGGAGCATCCAGGACACGCAGCAACAGCCCAGCAAGACAAAGTATGAGACGAGTAAAAGCCACAACCGTCATAAGATTTGACACTGATAAAAACTATAAACCCCTCAGAGAGTGCGGACCTCCACCAAGGCAGCCCAGTTTGTCTTCATGGTGAAAACCATCATCATTTGAATCTAAGATCATTTTATTGCACTGAAATTAATATTCTTAAATATCATAATTGGATTCTTTGACCATGAAAACTTACCATTAGCATTTGGAATCACATACATATAATTATTAGTTCAATAGTTATTCACAATAAATAATATTTCCATAACTTTCTTCTGGATCTAGATCTATAAATGTCAAATCTGTGGACACATTTCATGTCTAATAGCTTTATTTACTACCTTACAGTCGATACTTTTCCTCGACTCCTGTAAGTATAAGCATTCTGGATCATTATATCTGGAATATTGTCCATATCTGGATCAAACTCTGTGCTTTGATGGGATCTACTACGGTGATATTCTGTGTTTTTTGGTGAAATTTTTGGGCTATTTGTGACGTTACAAGGACAAATGTTGAAAAAAAAATCTTCTGGATCCGGATGATGATCCAAATCACTCCCAGAATCTAATCGATTGGCCATTTCTAACCTATCCTGAAAGTTTCATCCATAACTAGTCATAACTTTTTGAGTTATACTGTGAACAAACAAAGCGATAAATAAATGAACTAACGCTGATGAATACATAACCTCCTTTGCAGGCATAATAAATATCTAAAATAAAGAAGCTATTAATCAGTGCTATATGAATCACACAAAAGTCAGCCAAATTTAAACGTTCCAGGCTTCCTGTTCTTTTAAAACCGTGTATAGTGTGCAGTGGAGGGATACGACATAGGAAGGTGACATTCATTATTATCCGTTTATTATGTTCAGTTGGGTTTGGTGGGGTTCCTCTGACTTTCTGAGCTGGAATTCAAATTTCAGGGAGCATTTCAAATGATAATTCTCAATACAAACCTGGAAATTCCATCCTCTGACTACAACTGGGGTAGACCATTAAATACTTTTTCTCCTAGTTCAGTGCAGATGTTTGGGACAGACGGTAAACCACAAATCCCGGGACTGAAGACTGTCGTTACACACCTGTGTAACGACCCATCACTGGCTTTTTGTTTGTGCCTGTTTGTGTTTCCAGTAAATGCATTGTCAGCAGGAAGTGGCTGGACATCACTGATCTCCACGGTGTGTGTTTACACTCTGCTCAAGTTCCTACAAGGAGGAGGAGGAGGTTAGTTTTCACACCCCACACCAGCAGGAAAAGTTTGGACAGTATTGAAAAGGACAATTAAAATGATGGTGTGAATACAGTATATTTCATGTTCTGTCTGGTCAGTGTCATTTTATTAGAAAATACACAACTATTCCAACAATTCAGGACCTCTACATGAATGTAAGTAAGACAGGGGCAGTTGAGGTTTAAAATCATTCAGAAACTGTCATTATTACACTCACTACATGACCAAGGCTCTCTGAAACTTTGCTTTGTTAATGAATGTTTGCGTTGCAACTTGTCTGCTAATTGTGCAGAGAGGTTTTTTCTATGTCATTATAATTTTGCTCCTATAGGAGCCTAATTCTGGTAACTGTGTTTTTTACTCTACTGTCCTGATGTTCCTACCCTAAACATTCTACTTTTTTCCCCTCTTAAGGTTGGTGCAAACTCAGTTTGTTGCCGTTTGTGAATTTCCCTTTATGGGATAAATAAAGTATTCTATCTATCTATCTATCTATCTATCTGGAAGTGAACAGGTGATTTTACACACGAGAGGAATGGTTTAGACTATCAGGAGGGAAGTCAGAGTGCACATTTACAGTGGAAACAAACTGAAAATAGTTGAAATGTTCAAATATGGGCGTGTAACTTGTTGACCACATTCAATAAGCTGACCTGCACCAGATCATGAATTTGACAAATGTGTGATTCATGTCAGTGACAGATCATATAATTGTACTACATGGAAAACTGCTTGTTCTGTTCCCTATGAGTCAGGTCTGAGGCGCTTTCCTAGATTTTTTTTTTTTTGTCTGTTGGTGAATAGGTACATCCGGTTTCATCAGTAACCTCCGTCAGTTCCTGTGGGTCAAAGTTCAACAATTCACCAGCAGAGGCATCCAGGTAACACTCATCCCACCTCAGCCTGCACCAAAAAGGTCAGGGTTTTACCCAGGATCATTTGTTTGTCTGTTAGCAGTCTAGTATCCATGATTCTGGACCGACCTACCGATCCACCCATCCATTATTTCAGAATATTGGCCATGACTATTATGAGTTTGTTTCAACTGCCTTGGTGAAGGTTTGTGCTCTCTGAGATCCATCTCTAGTTGTGTATGTCTTCCTGTTACTCTATCATTCAAGTTTATGCCTCTTCCCTCCAAACTCAAGCTGCGTCTGTTTTCCCACCTTCATGGTTTGTCTCTGCGATGGCACCTGGACCGACGCACCGGCGACGTCCTGAGGAGCGTCGACCGCGGAACCTCGTCCATCAACAACCTGCTGAGGTATAAGACACATGGACACGCCACAGATCGCAGATGAGCTGGACAATAAGTTGAATCTTTTTTCCACTTTTGTCTCTAAAATTGGGAATCATTGTTTTCATTCATGGAAACTGCAACCACATGAATTTTTTTGTAAATCTGTTTGGATCTTTTAGATCTTCTAGATATCTTTTAGTTTTTGTATTTTTTGTCACAAGTGAGGGGATAATGAAGTGTGAGATTGACCGACAGATCGGTGCGAGGTTGGGAGTGATGCGGATGTTGTACTGGTCTGTTGTGTTGAAGAAAGCGCTGAGCCAAAATGCCAAGCTCTTCATTTATTTGTCAATCTAGGTTCCTACCCTCACCTTTTGTCATCACCAATCGAATAAGATCCTGGATACGAGCGGTAGAAATTAGTTTCATCTGCATGGAGTCTTGTTCTCCCTTAGCGATAGGGTGAGAAACTTAGCCATCTTAGAGGAACTCAGAGTAGAACCATTGTTCCTCCACATCCAGAGGGGGCAGTTGAGGTGGCTTGCGTATCTGATCCGGATGCCTCCAGGACGCCTTCCTGGTGAGGTTGTTTCACACCAGTCCAACTGGGAGAAGGCTCCAGGCCAGACCCAGAACATGGTGGAGGGGCTAAGTCTTTTGTCTGGCCTGGGATTGCCTTGGGGGTACCCCCAGATGAGCTGGAGGAGGTGGTTGAGCAAAGGGAAGTCTGGGTTTCTCTGCATAGTTCTGCTGTCCCTGTGACCCGATCATGTCAAATCTGTGTTTGTGTTTAGTTACATCGTGTTCAGCATCCTTCCCACCATATGTGACATTATAATCGCCATCGTCTACTTCAGCTCCTACTTCAGTCTCTGGTTTGGACTCATCGTTCTCACCTGCATGGTCCTCTACCTCAGTGAGTATGTTCTTCAAGTCTGTATTTTCACAGCTTTCCACAGGAGTACACTTTGTCAGAGTTAGATCTCCTGAGTGGCAGCCTTGGCATGATTTTCACCTCTTTAATACTTAATTCTCAATGAACATGTTTAAATCAAGTGGCCATGACTGAGCCAGGCAGAAGTGTCTTAAGTTTCAGTACTGTCATTGTCTACTAGGGACTGAATCCAAAAGTGAGTCAATTCCCACAGAGTCCCATAAAATGACCAACTTTAGAGCAGAAATAAACATGTTTACTGCCTAAACAATGTTTTTTTTAATGAATATTTGTATAACTTGCCTGTTTAGATGATCTGGACCCAAATATTTGTGCATAATTAATTAAGTGCATAGTGCTTTGACTGACAGTTTTGCTTGAACCAGAGGTTTTGCCATTTCATGAAACATCCTCAGCCCTTTCACACTTAACATATAAGGGTACCCCCACTTTAGGTAGTCTGACACCTAAAGTGTGCACTGTTTGAGCAGTGTAAGTGTTCCACTCTGTGCTAAAGCATGGCACACTTCCTCAACCAGCAGCATGGTTGGAAGAGGTGGTTTTCAGCATGGAACATTTGCTCATGCACGACCACAAGCACCAACGTGAAGTAGACACCTCCAGTATATGACATAGACATGTACTGTAGCAGACACACACAGTGAAGTACTATGGGTAATATGTCCACACTCATACATGCTCACTCCTGTTACACATGACAGTCTTACTCTTGCTCAGTTGAGTTGTAAATTGTAAATGTTACACTGTTTTCCTGCATATTAACTTTGCATTTTTGGGAGTAATCCCATCTGCAAACAATCCAGTGCAATTCGTATACACCGTACTGGTGCAGAATAAGAGCTGACCGGGGTTAATGGGGGACAATTGGGCTTTGGTGTGCGCAGGGCAACTGGCACTGGTATGTCCATTTTCGAATCAGAAAGAGCAAGCAGTGATACCAGTATGACAATATCCCGAGGCGTCTTCTTTCAGCCAAGCTACGGAATATAAAAAATGGAGCCCATTCATTTCTTGGAAAGCTGCTCATTAGTGATGGACTTGTGTGTTACTTTTGCATTATGTGACCCACCCCCGCCCCCCATGCCTTCTCACTTGTCCAAAGGCTGCTCAAACTGTGCAGATTTTAAAACTTTTTTTGAGTGTTTTGACCATTTGAAATGTTTCAAACTTCCATGTTATAAAAACTGATAGTTTAATGTGTCATATGCAATGTTTTTGCAGCTGTAGGTGTCCTGTCAGCAGTTTTACAGATGTTATCACTGTGGTCTGGGGGGAAATAGCTTTCCAGGCCAGAGTATAGTACAGCAAACGGCCACTGGGGGGGTTGGTCTGGTTTCTGGTACTTATGGTACTTCCATGGTTTGATCTTCCAAACGGCTCTTCAGAAACCCGTGGTCACAGAGCGTTTGTTCATTGAGTGGAATATGGAGGGATTCAAAATATATCTAGTTACAAAATGCTGCAGAAGTCAAATCTCCCACATCTTGTCGATGTGACTCATGGTTTTAAGCTGACATTAACCAGCGTGTTGTGCGTTTGCAGCCTGTACAATCCTGATCACCGAGTGGAGGACGAAGTACAGGAGACAGATGAACGCCGAGGACAACAACGCCAAGTCCAGAGCCGTCGACTCTCTGCTCAACTTCGAGACGGTGCAGGACACAACATGAAAAATAACCACGTGTCAGTCCTGTGTGTATTTATCTGTCACTCAGAGGGTTGGATTTGTTTTCACAGGTCAAATATCACAGTGCAGAGGTTTATGAAGTCCACCGCTTTGAGGAGGCCATTTTGAAATACCAGGTTTGTTACTTTCACCTTAATACAGCTTTTATTCAAACATACAGTCACAGTCGAGCTCATATGCTGATTATATTCATCATTATGACATGGATGTTTACATTATGACATTTAATGCTGTCAGTTTGTCATGATGAATATATTTTTTTAATGTTTTTTGTTTGTTTTCCTTTTCAACTCTTTGCATCTTTAATGTTTTACTCTTTTTTTGTTTTTTCCCTATGTGCTTTTTGTGTCGTTTTGTATTTTCCTTCATCTTCTTTTTGGTTCTTTTACATCTTATTTTGTGTTTTGACATCTTCTGCTGTAGAATTATTAAAGCCTGTCTTTTTTTTTTTTAAAGTCAACGCTTTGTCTTTTTTACATTATTTTTGTGTTTGTGTCCTGTTTTACATTGCATCTTTTTTTAAAACTTTTATCGTCTTTGTCTTGTTGTGTTTTAATGATAATTTAAAACCACAAGTATTTGATTTACTGGTGTCAACCTAGTATAAAATAATCATTTGACCCATTTATCATAATAAATAATTATCGTGAGAACATTTTGGGCCATATCCCTCATCTCATATCGTTCTCCACAATAGAAAATATGTAATTTTATTTGGATTGTGATCCTGAAGTGTCTTTTTTTTTTTTTTTAATTTACAGCATTGTGAGTGGAAGAGCTCAGCGTCGTTGGCTTTGTTGAACCAAACCCAGAACGTCATCATTGGGTCGGGTCTGCTGGCCGGGTCTCTGCTCTGTGCCCACCTGGTCTCTGAGGGACGCTTCCAGGTCAGGGGGGGTGGGGGCCAAAAAAAGTCATAGTAAAGTGACAGACAATGTACACGTTTTACTGTACGCTAAATTAATCCACAAATTATGACATTTATACACTTATTGGCCACATTATTAGGTACGTGTTGGTTGTATTGGGTTGGATGTTTTTTACCTTCAGAAGTGCTGAAGCCTTCCTCACACATTCTGGTCCATATTGACATGACACAGTCGCTGCACATCCATCCAAATATAGAAAACATGCAAACAGCAGACCATAAGACACGTCGTCGATCAGGAGTTGGGGAACCAGGAGAACTTACTGCACAGGATTGTAAAGTGACAGATTATATTGCACATGATTGTATTGCACCATGCCCGTAGCACACTTTTGCATACGATCATATTGTAGAATGCCCATAGCATACAATTGCATGTGACTGTATTGCACAATTCCCACTACACCCTAAAGGTGCTTTCTATCCCAGGTGGCTATTTACATTTTTGAGAGTTAAAGTGGAAATAACTAATGATCAGCTGGATGGGAATGTTGATTATGATAACATTTGACCATGAATCACTCAGCTGTGCCTTTTTCTTCTCTGGTGTTGTTTATTTCCTTGCATCAGGTTGGAGACTATGTTCTGTTTGGCACCTACATCATCCAGCTGTACACTCCTCTGAACTGGTTTGGGACTTACTACAGGTGGGATGAACACACAGGTATGATGAGAAGGACCATGGTGGATGGTTCTCTGTTTTTTTTTGTTTTTTTTTTTTGTCGGCAGGCTGATTCAGAGTGCATTTGTGGACATGGAGAACATGCTGGATCTGCTGGCGGAGAAGAAAGAGGTGAGTCCGGAAATCAAAACATCTTGAGAAAAGCATGTCGACGAGAAACGGAAAAATATAGAAACGGCATAGTGAGCACCGTTCAGAGAAATCCACGAGGACGTCACATTCACATGCATTTACCCCAACGTGTGAGCATTTAGATGTATTTATTAATCATCTATAACAAAAATGTGTCACTGTTTATCATAATCTGGTTTCTCACAGACTGGTAGACTGTCTATGAAAAAACACGCTCAGAATTCAATTTAAACTGATCATTATACTGAAATAATTATGAGAAGCAAAAGACAAGCTGCAGAATAAAGACAAAGGTCAAGGTCACTGGGACGTCACAAAACTTCATGCGTTTTTTCAGTGTGTCGAAACATACGGTATGTTTGAGAAAATTAACAAAATGCATAAAAGCATTTCGTTATTTCATTCATTTTTGTTCATTTTCCTCAGAATTTTGTTTACTATTATTTATTTTGCTTATTGTTCTTTGTTCATTTTAGTTTGTGTTCTTGATTATTTTTCCCTTTTTGTTATTTTTTTATTTTATGGATTTTATTGTTCATATTTTGCTGCTTTGGTACATTTTAAGCTTTTGTCCCTTTTTCTTAATTTAGTTGTTTTCGTGCTTAATCTTCTCAAATTTTAAAATGTTTTTAAATTATACTTTTGTTATTTTTCTGTTGGTGATTTTCCATTTTGTGGATTATTTTGGTCATTTTTTCAGTTTGGTTTATTTATTGATTATTTTTGTACATTATCTTTAATTTTGGTATTTTTTTATTTTGTGGATTATTTTGGTCATTTTTTTCAGTTTGGTTTATTTTTTGATTATTTTTGTACATTATTTTTGGTATTTTTTTATTTTGTGGATTATTTTGGACATTTTTTTCAGTTTGGTTTATTTTTTGATTATTTTTGTACATTATCTTTATTTTTGGTATTTTTTTTATTTTGTGGATTATTTTGGTCATTGCTGTTCATTTTTTTCAATTGTTGTCTTCATTTTTGTTCATTTCCTTTCATTTTCTTTTGTTCCTTCTTCTTGTATTTTGATTATTTTTTTGTAGTTTTGTTCATTTCGTTGGTCACAGTTCATTGTTGTCAATCTAGTTAATCTGGTAATGAATTTTCTTCATTATTTTGCTCAGTTGTGCTTGTTTTCTCGAATATTTTTAATTCTGTGGATACGTTGGTCCATTTTTGTGTTGATTGTTGCTCATTTTTTCACTTATTTTGTTCATTTTTGTTCATTTTCTGCATCATTTTCTTGATTTATGTTGGGTTTTTTTTTTTTCATTTTGGTTTTGTTTTTCTTCAATTTGTTGATTCAGTGCTTATTTTGTTCATTTTGATTGTTTTTGCAACATTAAAAAAACTTTTTACATCTTAGCATTTTTTATAATTATAAGACAATTCAATAAAAAAAAGCAGATTTTTAGGGCAGGTTTCCCGGATTTGGATCCTTGATGAGAAGCCAGACTGAACTTTAGGGCCTTGAGGCTGAAACACTTTGTGAAGCGCGGCCCTACTGAACAGAAATATAAATGAACATGTACTGAATAGTGACTGAATAGAAGTGAAACGTGCTGCCGGTGTTGATTTGTGATTGGGGTCAGTCTGTCAGTCGGCTTCGGTTCCGATGGAGACGCACAAACTCACACAGTCATGGCTTGGCGGATTAGGAGGTCAACAACTGTTTTTTGTGCGCCCCGTTGTGTATGTGCGGACTGAAACGCAGCGCCTGCGTGTCCCTCTGTGTGTGTGTCTGTCTGTCTTTATGTGTGTGTTTTGGTGGGAAAAGGCGTCCTCCGGCTGCCCGGCGAGAGTTTCCCAAATTCACAGGCCCTTGATATGGTAAACAGCCACATGAATGTAGACAAAAGCATTAGAGCACCTTAAAAACACAGCGGCCCTTTTCTTTGGCTTGGGAAGCTGCAGGCGAAGGCGGTCGAAGAGGAGGAGCAGGAGAACGAGGAGAGGGAGGTCAAAAGCGAGAGAGGGGCTGGAATTCACAGTCGGATCTGAGGACGAACGGAACGATTCATCTTCTCTAACAAGCGGAAGGTGGTCGTACTCAAGTACATTTACTCCATTACATGTACTTGAGTAGTTCTTGTGAGAGAAATGTACTTCTGACAGTAAATATTTTGCAGGATAGTTTTTACTCTGATCAGTTACATTTGTGATTTAAAAAAAGTACTTCTACTCTGTTACATTTGGCTACATCTCAATCAGTGGGAGTAAAATAAACAATGAAATAAGCACTATATCAACAAAATATCAAGTAAATAAACAAAAATGAATCAAATTACCATTTTAGATTAATTACTTGTTTATTTAATCAACCAAATGGACAAGAAAATGATCAAAAGTGAGCAAATGGATTGAGAGAAAATGAACATTCAACAAGATAAGCAACAAAATGATTAAAAATGATCAAGACACGCAAATAAATAAGCAAAAACGAACCAGATAACCAATAAAATTGAAGAAACTCGACAAACTAAAGAAGACGAAAACGGAGAGCCGAGGGCAGCCCGGAGTGCTCCGTTCTCGGATACGAGCCGTCCCGAGCGCCCCCCGTACGGTTCGCTTTGGAAAATGTGAAAATTTTTGTGTCCCTCGGAGGGGAAGGGAAACGGTTAAAAATATACGTACGTGTGTGGTTTATTTTGATCTTTGCCACGCAATATCACACACGCTCCCATAGAGAAACAATGGCCGCTTGTGGTGTGTTTGGAACTACTGAGGTCTCCATGAACCACGTGACGCCACGTTTTCTCCACCGCTCTGGCCTGTCTCACAGAAGCACCTAGCTAGTAATGCTAACTTCTACATCGACTGTGGTACTTGACCTGTTAGCTTAATTATTAGTTATACATTCATTAGCATGGGACCTATTTAACCAGCTATTTATTTCTGGTAGCAGGTGCCGGCCACAGAGTCATCCATGTTGCGCCGCCGTCGTTCTTCTCGTCTGTCCCTCCTTTCTGTGTTTTCTGTTTTTCCTCCTGACGGTCCTTCCTCTTCCTCCACCCCTCAGGTGCAGGATGCTGAGGATGCTGAGGACTTGCAGCTCACAGCAGCTCAGGTGGAGTTTGACAGAGTCTGTTTCAGCTACGTACCTGGGTGCGTAGCCAGTCACTAATCTGTACGCAGCATTTGATACGTACCAAACCTGATCAAAAAGTTGGTCAGAGAAAACCTCAACTAGTGTAGTAAAGAAGCAATATGAAGGAGATTTAATTAAATATATTCCACGCTAACTGGATAAATACCGTTATTCTCCATATGAATTGGAATTCTCTTTGTTGAGGTCATCTACGATCTGAAAGATTTCAGAGGTGTTGGTGGTTTTGTTTTTATCATTACCTGTCAGCTGGTTGAAAATGAAAGAATACGACATACAATCTGGCATCTAAAACTTTTATCTTATAATATTTTACTTATTTTATACTTACTATCCCTATGAAAGGGAATTGATGCTGGCCAGAAAATGACTTCTTCCCTTGAAATGACCTTTCATTTTCAGCTCCATCATCAAATATAGATCAGATTGTGATGAACTACAGTCTCATATCATCAGTGTTCTGTTTATATCAAGCTGAACTTTTACCAAGTGCCATCGGTTCTTAGTCCTGTCGTCAGATTCTTCTTTATACCTTTACCTCTATGACATCTACTCTGCATGTGTTCATTTGTAGCACTGAGGTTCTCAGAGACGTAACCTTCACCATGGAAGCAGGACAAACCGTCGCTCTGGTACGTTCCCCTACGGAAAATGCAGTGAACTAGTGCTGCTTTCTTGTATTCTGCGATGGCTAATTTAGCAGCGCACTTCAGCTGAATACAAACCTTAATTCCAGTGAAGTTGGGATGTAGTGTAAGATAAAAATAGATCTTTTGCAACCTATATTTATGTAATTGAACACACTACAAAGACAACATGTTGTACTGTGTGCAGGTCGGCCCGTCCGGATCAGGGAAAAGCTCCATCCTGCGTCTGTTGTTCAGATTTTATGATCTTCAGAGCGGTGTCATTCGTATCGATGGTCAGGACATCTCCAAGGTACACACACACACACACCCACACACACACACACACACACACACACACACACACACACACACACAACAACAACTCAGTCAATGGATCATCTTTGCCTTATGTCATTGCATATTTAAACTTGGGCCAAAGCCTTAAAACTGTAACTGACTGCAGGTAGTGTCTAAAAAAACGACTTGTGCCTCTTCAATTGTGCCACAAATTCAGAAAAAAAATGTGCAAGCAAGTGATGTTCTGATCCTGTTTGAACTTTGCAGTCAACCACACGTGATATTTGTCTGTTTTAAAGAGCATTTTATAAGAAAGCGGCAGATTGATGTGAAACAGCTCAGTGGACTGCGTGTCTCGTCTCCCAGTCAGACATGTCACCGACACCAACGTAGCTGTTTTTTCAGGATGCCTCATTTTTTTGAAGGATGGGGTGAAAAAGCACTGAAAGAGGTGAAAATCAGGTCCTGTCATGTTGAGCTGCAGAGACTCTTTAGCAGCTCTGAACAGACTGCAGAGATGAATTTATGATGGACGGCCACTTCTGTGTGGTTGTGGCAGTATTTTCACACTTTGATCATTTTATTACAGACCGCGCCCTCGATGGCTTAGAGAATGGATTTAACTAAGCCAGGTGGGCCCCATGGTAACACGTGGGCTGCTTGCCCGGGAGATGAACCCTAACAGTATATAGGTTGAATAGGATTTGAACATCACTGTATTCTGTTTTGATTTACATTTTACTCAGTGTCCCAACTTCATTGATGGACGAAAAAAGCATATAGATAAATGTCTTTGTTTGTATTTTTAGTTATTTCATCCTTAATATTATTTTTACGACCATAAACGAAAAAGCACATAGATAAATGTCTTTGTTTGTATTTTTAGTTGTTTCATCCTTAATATTATTTGTACGACCATAAATGAAAAAGCATATAGATAAACGCATCTCAGTTTGCATTTTAAAATCATTAATGTAACTTGTACGTCCATAAACAACTGTATGCAATAGCATAGAAAGC
>JAQQAE010015169.1:0-12141 GCA_029823295.1 Pseudamia nigra
GGGCGGGAGCCTATCCCAGCTGACTTGAGCGAAGGCAGGGTGCACCCTGGATGAGTCGCCAGTTATCAAGTAATTTTGTGGACAAAAAAACAAATAAACTGACGCCGACAGAAACATAACTTCCTTGGCGGATTTAAAACGCACCCCAGTAGAACTGACCACAAAGCACCACTCTTTCACTGAGCAGCGGTCTGAGTGTGCGAATTGAAGGTAAACATCTGAGAAGGATTGTTGATGGACACGAGGCATAAGAAGGATATACAAAATTACCCTGTGGCCAGAACTGGAGTGCAAAGCATGGGAAACATTTTGAAAAGAGCAACATTTTCATGGAGGGGGGTAATGATTTTGACAGCAATTGTATCACTTTCAGTATTTCAACATGGGACCCACTGGAGGTTTTCTGCTCCACCTTAAGGACTTTTTTTTTCAGTTTTCAGCTCTAACTCTGAGACAAACATCAGGAAATGCACCGTGTGGAATGTGAGTCAACCACACTTCATACAGTGAATAGGCCAGTGTTTGTTTGAGTAGGTGTAGAGACGTTAAGGAAAGTCCATGTCACCACTTTTCCTTTGTTCTGTCACTGATTAACTAGATTAGACCAACTTCCTTAGAACCCAGTAAATGTGCCTTACTCAGACTTGGAGTCAGGACACAGAATTGCCTGTTGTACCTTTTTAATTGGGTTGCCCAAACAATTTGATCATTTTTATGTTTTTCTTGATATATTCAGACATATCTTATTCATCTCTGTTCGGTTTTGATCATTTTTATTTGTTTCATAGATTATTTTGCTCTTTTTTTGATGACTCTATTCACCTTATGCTCATTTTTGTTCAGTTCATGGATTCATTTCTTCAGTTTTGCATGCTTTGCTGAGTTTTAATCATTTTTTCTCCATTTTTGTTGACTTTGATATCTGCGTTCATGTTTTGTACTTGTAGTATTTTGTTCATTGTCTTGACTTGATTTTTCATGTCATGTTTTTACCAATATTTTGTTAATGTGTGTCCATGTCACGGTATTTAATTTTTCTTACACTTGATTTTTCGTTCACTTTGAAATGAAATTTTGCTGATTTAATTCACCATTTTGTTCACAGTCTTAATTCTAGCTCATTTTATTTATTTTCTTCAGCCTTTATTCATTTTGCTAGTTCTGTCTGCTTTGTTTATTATTTGTGTATTGTTAATTGCATTTCAGCATTTTATCCACTTTTGTGATTGAATGCCTATTTTCTTTATGTTTATTTCCTTTTAGTTATTATTAAGTTCATTGTCTTGATTATTTTATTTATTTAGAGGACATTAAGTTTATTTTCTTCACTTATTTATTTGTTCAGTTTTTGTTATCATTTGTCATTATTTGGGTTACTTTGTTGATTAATAAGTATCAATTTACTGTAAATACAATGTTCATTCTCATACTATCTTTTACATTTACATATTAAAAGCGTAAAAATGATGGTTTATACGGCAAACACTGCCCTAATGCAAATGTGCTTTCAGCTGCATGAGAAATATCAATATGAACACTCATCTCCTTTGCTTATAACTGTGATATACAACATTAAACTTGTAACGTGTCCTTGTTTGACACATATCTTGATGGTAAATGGACCTGTTCTTGATCACTGCGGGTGGGGGGGGGGTGTTGCAGCCACCGTATTGAACATTGACTCAGTACATGGAAGTCTTTATGGCTGGTTATTATCGGGCATTTGATACTGTGCTGAAGAAGGTCAATGACCAGGTTTCAGCCAGAGTGCTCTGTAGTGGCTGTAATCACTTCTCCTGATATGGTACAGTAATTGCTGAGCAGGGAACTCATCGAGATGAATAAACATTGGCCTCTGGAGGTTAGAAGAACTTTGGAAGTAAGTTGTCTGATGCCAAAAAGGGACAAAAAGTGGAGTCGTGCTCATCAAGAAGTAGAGTTATGAATAAGTAGAAATATTGTAATCATAGCTGCGATTCTCGTATGTGAAGCAATCATAAAAAAGATTAAGTGATGCAAATGTGAATTTATATCACACAGTTCTCTCTTTCTCTCAGTCTATATACTTAGAATAGGGCTGCATATAAAGCATATTGCTTTACATGCAGCCCTATTTGTCATATTTCTATATTGTGGTATTGCACCATACGATTCTAAAAATGCACCTCTATATTTGTCATACATTCTGTTTGTTGTTACTTTCATCGTAGTGAATAATGGTGGGTACTATGTGTGTGGCTGATGTAATATGAAACAAGCAACTGAAATTAGTGGCAGTCGTTCAGTCATTTCAAGTGGTTGCCATATTGAAATCCGACATGATGGTGAAATTTTCGACAAGGAACTCAGAACTTCTGCCTTCTGAGGACAACTGGAACTCCATTCATTTTTTAACCATTGCATGTTACTATGCTGTTTGTATGTACAAAATGCCACATACAGGTGTTATTACGTAGAGCACACGTGTCTGGAAGTTGTTCATGTTCCGATTGAGCCGGCTTTTCAGCATGCGTCCATGTTTTTCCGACTTTGCAGCTGGAATGCAATCAGCTCAGAGTCTACATCACTCCCAGTTCTGACCTCTGAGTTCGGAGGTAAATGGAACGCACCGTAAGAACCTCTGATTGCATTAGCCCTCAAAGACCTAAATGACCATACACGGCACAGCTTTCAAATTTGCTGTAATTTGCAAAATTATGAGCAAATTCTTCTCGAAAGAGTCAAGCACCCACAAAAAAAACCTTCTAACGAGATCTTTATGGATTAATTTCCATTTTGAGATACAAAGTGATGCCATAAATATCAGAAAGCAAAATAAAGATTATGAACAACAAGCGCTAAATCTCACAATCACTCAATTTTGTTGCATCTTTTATGTAATTTTCCTCAAAGTTTTTGGACTTTACTTTTATTCTGGCTGTCTTTTATTACTATCAATTAGTCTTTTATGAAATTAGTGAGATCCATCAATGAGAATCTGTTTTCTTCAACTGTCCCTCAGAATTTCATTAAACTTGAAAGAAATGTTTTCAAATTTACTATAATAGTAATCAGTATTGATTGATGTGAAAATAGTTGTCATGATAGTATTTTAACCATATCTATGAGCCCCATTTTGTTTCTTCATTGAACTTTATAACGCCAGCTGCTTTGTAAATCCCTTTTATGATGGACTAAATTACCGTAAACAATGATCTCCATGTCATAAGCCATTCCTGACAGACGTTGTTCTTTAGATTTGTAACGGACCTCTTATGCATTTCTAATGAAACACAGCCATGTGACCAGCTCATGTCATTGTACAGAACCCAACAACTGTAGCTACATGACCTTGTTATTACCCCTCAACATGTGCATGAACCAGATAAGGAGAGCAGCCTGTTGCAAACCACTCACACAACACACAACTACAACAAAGGCACATGGTTTACAGAGCAGAATATGAGCATTTAATGCAAACAACAGGCGTAACTTCCTGCAAATCGAATGCTATTCAAGCTTTTATCATAGTTTGTCTTTTCAGTGAGTCTTTTCATTCAGCATTTAATAAAGACCCAGACTGGCTGTTTGGTGTTGAGTGGTAAGACTATATTCAGTCACATTCTGACCTATACATTATACACTTACCTGTTTCTGAGGTGTTGTTTCGTTTTTTGCTCTTCTCAGTTTCCCTCCATGTCAAAACAGTACGAGTTAATATAACTTCTACCTCTCTGTGTTTCTGGAAAAGCTTCGATGATAGTAATCTGGACTGTTTCTCCATACTGCTTGTCAAGGTGTTTCTTTCGTCTTCATCTCAACTTTGTTACGGCCCACATGACAAAGGAAGCAGACGCGTCCGCCGCGTGAAGTGGCTGAGGCTCAGAGCGTGAGTAACACACGCAGACAGGACCACACCAAGATCGTCAATGAGGCAGACGAGTCACTCCGGTGTAAAGCATGAAACTGGAAACAGCAAAGCAGTATCCTTTTTACCTACCGACTTATATAATGCCATTTTGGCCACGCCCCCTTTTGGAGTATCACAAGGTTGCTCTACCAGGGCTGTTCAGCGAAGCCAATGCGGAAGTAATTTTAAGTTGTAATACCACCGCTTGGCCACTGGGGAATCGATCTTCCGGCTCCAAGAAGCTTTTTTCCCCATAGAGATACATATCTGAAAATACGAAGTGAATACATTTTTTCATGGGTCATTATGGTCTCAAAAGTTTTATATGGACCCTCTAATAAGAAATGTGATGGCCCATCTTTAACTTTTGCTTCATTATTAAGATATTACGGCAAATAATCCGATAATTACCCGCTGTGCTGGGGTTTGATTGACATGTCGCTGTAGCAGCAGCTCCATATAGTGAAGTCAGACCAATTCAGACCTTTGTATCTTCTATTTATTCAATATGGGCATAGTTATACATGACATACACTCGACTGCAGCTGTGGGTAGGTGTTTACACTAACAATACCGTAATATGACTTTGTTTGACACTGTGTGGAGAAGTTTTACTGCATCAGTAAGATAGCGGCTAATGTTAGCTGTCCCATGAGTCCCCTGGCATGAACCAGCCCCGCTGCCGTTCATCCAAATATGGTTACATCCTGTTTTTGGCTCCAACATGCTGTCCAGGAAGTGACAAGTCCGTTGGCCTGAAAACAGCCCTTCAGAAAGTAATGGGTGACATCATAGTCACTTTGTCCAATAATATATAGAGTCTATGGTGGCTCCCAAAGACTTCAATGTAAAGTGGCACAAGACAAAACTCAAATAAAAGCACCAGAATTAAAGCTTCTTCTAGCTTCTACATTCCCCCGAGATTCCACGTAAACTTCATATTTGTGGGAACACAATAGATTTGCTGACTTTATATGAGTGGTGTGCTCGCAGTAGCATGCTTGTAGCTGTGAAGCTGAATGGCCGTGACTATGGATGGATTAAATATGTTTTATATTTACAATGTTCTGCTCTCTTGTCAGTCCACATATAAACACGTTGCAGGGATGGAGGAAATTTAAAAGCTAACTTAATTCTGGTGCCTTTATTTCAGGTTTTATGCTGGCCTCATACAGATAGCCGAAGTCCCGCCCACTGCCTGCTATCTCTCTTCAAGGTTATGATCTAACCTCTAACCTCAGAAAAAAAACAATGTTCCAAACAGGTGGTAGAGAATTTTCTGATCCTGACTGAATTATGCCACCATTTACACATATGATGTCCATCAACTTGAAAGATAACCTTACCAGTAAAAAAGTAGCTGTTTGTTGAGAATATAAGACCATGAAAAGATGTAATTATAATTGTTCCAATAGGAAGCCGCAAATGTGATGTCATTATGAATTTGTCTCATGTTAATCTCCTCAGAGCTGCTGAAGTGTCTCTAGAGCTCAACATGAGCAGAGCTGTTTTGATTTTCATCTCTCTCACTGATTTGTTCTATAAGAACAAGGTGAAATTTGCAGAAGTAGTGACTATTGGTTTCGTGATGTATATCATGTGAGATGGAAAATTAAGCTACTCAGTGTACTCATGCAAAGCTAACTAGTATTTCAGTATTTGTGAGAAAAACAGCAACTTATTTGACAAACATAATATGTGTAAACGGTGGCTTAATTGAGTAGGAATCAGAAACTTTCTGCAATTTTTTTCCGAAATTAGCTACACTAAAATCTACTTCTTACAAATCAAGGCAAATAATTCACTTGTGTAGTTAACTGTCCAGCAGAAAAAAGCAATAGTGGACAATATAATAAAGAAAAGAAACAAAAGTTAATAAAATTGCAGAGAAATACACAACCCAATAAAATATTTCCGTGACACTAAATTTTTAAAAGACATGTCTACAATGAAAAAAAAAAAAAACAATTGAAAAACCATTCCCTGAGACTTTGACTTAAATTTTACTTTCTTCAATACTATAGTTTTGGTAGTTGGATCTCATTAAAAACTTAGGAGGAATGCAAACTAGCATTCCTGGACAATGCTATCGAATGAATTCAGTCAAACTTTTGCATTTAAAAATTGTGAAAAAAAAGTCTTAATGTCAAAACAGATATGTCCTCAGGCAATAAATGTTCAGCAATGATTCAAAAAGTAATCTGTTTGCTTGTTCAATTAAATCATGTCTCATCTAGGATAATGAAAAACAAACAAACAAAAAAGAGATTTTTTTTGGCCCTATCCCCAAGTCCCATGACATTAAAATATTAAATATTAGGTTAATTGTATATTAACCTAATATGGGCAATTTTTGTGAGTTGGTTCATGAACAGCAGATTGTACCTAGAACCAGCGACAGAGTGAGAGCTCTTTATTTACTGCCTTTGTTTCAGCCGTATGAAGTAAACAGCCTCACACATTAATTCAATTCAATTCAATTCTATTTGTATAGCGCCAATCATAATCACTGATTATCTCGACCTACTAGCTGTGAGGCACGAGTGCTACCCACTGCACCACCGTGCCATTAGCAGTGCCAATGTCTTAAGCTCTAATTTATGACTCGAAGCAGACAGTGTTCCTACAGTGAACTGAGTAAATTTACCTTTTTCCATTCAACATTCAGACTTTGGTCATCATGAGACAAACACAAAAACAGACAAAAGTGATACTGTATGTTAGCAGTGTTAAAAATGGTTTATTCCTGCCTCTGCTCGTAGCTGCTTTTCACTCAGTTTATTAGTTTAATTACATTAAGTAGCTTATAGTTAAGGTTATTATGATAACATTAGGCCTACTGTGTCATGTGCATACTTGTCTTTAGATGACGGCAGACAAATTAAAGTAAGTCTGTCAGTTTTATAGGGCTGAAGGAGAGATAAGTGGTTTATGCCAGGAAAATTGCTGAAAAGCTGAAATCTAAATTGAAAACATATTAATGTGCTGAAGATAACATCTTGAAGAAAAAAATGCACATTAATGCAAATGACAACAGTATATTCATGCAATAACCTTGCTAATTAAATTACTCAGGTAACAAAATGACAGGACATGTGACTTATTTTTTAATTCTATCAAAGACAAAATTTGGATGTGTTCTCACTGAATCACAAGAAGTGTGAACTGATGATTTTCTTGGTGTTGCTAGTCATTCACCTCTGTAAATAATTATAGCACGACTGCAATGAAGCAGTGAAATATCAACGTTAATGTGACAAAAATCTGGCAAAGATCTGTGAAAGTTTACTTTACAGATTTAATGAAGAAACAGGGAAAAAGAAAGAAGTGAATTTACATTGAAATTATTATTCTTGATAACGACAGCAATCTAGCAACAAATAATATTTCAAGAAGGTCACACTGAAGGGCTTTTTAATCGAATTATGCAGAAAAACACAGGTTCTCTAAAAAATTACTTAGAAATTTGCAGCTGCAAAACAAAACAATGACTTTTAATTGGTATCTGTCACTTTTAAAGACTGTAATTTATACTTAAAAAACAGTAGTATTATGCATTTTATTTGTAATACTTACATACAAATATGACACATCTAAAGTCGTCTAATATTTACTGCTTGCTAGTGATGCCTGTGGTGGTGATGCTGGTGGTCTTGATGATGGACAAATCTCTTGGTATTCTGTCAACAAGTCAGTGGGCCATGACGTCAGCAGCTTCTGTCGCCACCCTACAGCAAAGCTCACTTGTGATTGGCCTACGGAGAAGAGCCGTCGTTCTAGCCAATCACAGCGGCCCTTGCTCGCAGATTAGGAAGAATCAACATGGCAGCTTTCTGAGTTTTGGAGGAGGGGAGACCTGGTGTAAATAAACACAAAATACAGGTGTCATTGGTAACGACAGCTGTCGGGTGTTTGCGTTTAGGACTTATTGGACCGTAGAGGGAAAATGTCGAATGACGGAAACAAAAAACAGTTCTGGAAAAGAAACGCAGCGAAGGTTCCTGGCAGGTGAGTGACGTGTTCTGTGTTGAGGCTAACATAGCATGGCTAGCCTCACTCCACTGACGCTCTACTGTTGATCTTTTAACGCAACTTTCAGATTGACTACTCTTTACCATGCACGCATTGTAAGTTTTGGCGTTTTAATGTGCCCGTGATGACTGTAGATTAGTTTCATCACGGCAGTTTGCACCCTGATGCTGATAGCTTCCTGAGCTAAGTTGCTAACAGCGGCTACTTTATGCACATCATAGTAATGGAGTTGTAGCTGAGTTGTGTTCCACTTACAGGGACCTTATGTCTTATTGAGAAGTAGCCTCGTTTTCTAACGTACACAAACAGTCGTGGTATTGCAGTTTCAGCGTGCACTGCTTGAATACCAGGAAGCTGACATGTCTATTTCGACATCGAGTCAGGAATTGGCTCATTCATTATCATTTTCCTTTTCTTTACTTCCTCAGTATTCAGCATGTGTACGGCGCCCAGCACCCCCCTTTTGACCCCCTCCTTCATGCAAAGTAAGTTAAAAGTACCTCATCAAGACTGCTAAAATAGTCTGTAATCTTTGTAGTTTTGGAGCCAAGAGACTTTAGACTGTTCTGCTTTTGTGCTTTTAAACTGCCACAGAGGTCGAGACTCCGAGCTGAAATCATTCCATGGTGCGTTTCTGTATTTTCTCATAAGATAAGATAAGATTGACTTTATTTATCCCACACTGGGGAAGTTCTGTTGTAACAGCAGCATACAGTATTGACACAGAGAATAAATATAATATAAAATAACAGAGCACGAGTACAAGACTAAAAATAAGACTAAAAATAAAAAAATACCCCATTTACACAGACACAGAAATATCTTTTAACATAACAGATCCTAAATCATGAAACATTTTTAAAACATTTTCCATTTACCAAAAAAGGTGCATCTGGTGATCTGAAACAAAGCCTTTTTTAACCATTGTCATTATTTGCTTAGATAATGTTTCAGTCATTTCCAGCAGTATCGAACTACTCCTGTAGACTAAAGTCATATGGTACATTTAGTTAATGTAATATTTCATATTTATTGTTTGCTTTTGTTATTCCCCGTGGTGAAATCCAGTCACTACCACTAAATGTGCCCAGCCACCAGATTTTGATGTTATCCAGTGCCTTGGTCAGGGGCAGTGATGAGCATACAGTCAACAAAGAAATAACACTAATCTAGCAAACATACAGTGAACCCTCGTTTATCGCGGGGGTTACGTTCTAAAAATAACCCGTGATAGGCGAAATCCGTGAAGTAGATTCCTATGGAAAAACTCACTCTGGCCAATGGGATGGGTGAATAGAAAGCAGTGTAAAGTGCTTTGAGCGCCGTAGGGTATAAAGGCACTGTATAAGTGCAAGATAAAGGTGCTATATAAGTGCATTTACCATTTACCATACGCTGTAAAAAACAAAAAAAAAACATGAAAATTGCACAAAAAAAATCTGCGAAGCCGCGAAAGGTGAACCGTGTTATAGCGAGGGTTCACTGTATATGGATTTGGTTTTGTCATGCATCTGACACATATTTCTAAGGGTATTTTACTCTTACACACAGCAGTGTTACTGCTGGATAAATCCATAGGTTCTTGGGTAATCACAGCAGTGGAAATAAAGGTGTGTCTTTTCCTTTTTAACACCTTAGGAAGACATTTGTTTTCACATTATGGGCCAGGCTAGAATGTTTTCCTTTTTTTAAGTTGCATGTATGTACTGTATCCTGCAGTGCTAACTATTCTTTGCAGTGTTTTCTGTTGCCTATTTTTCTTCACTCATAGAGGAAGTGAATTTACTTTTGATAGAAGAACAGATTAGAACATTTGGTGAGTGATTTCATAATCACACATGGAAGCTTGTATTCTTATTATGGAACAATATTTTGAAGAAAAGTGAGTAAAGCAGGTTTGATATAAAGTTTATGTTGTCATGGCATGTGCAAATGAATAAATTATACAGTGGTCCCTCGCTGTATCGCGGTTCACCTTTCAAGGTCTCGCTGTTTCACTGATTTTTTTTCTTTTTTTTTAGTGCAATTTTAATGTATTTTTTTTACAGCATATGCATTGTGTTCTGCGTCCTGATTGGCTAAGTCCATTGTCAATCAATCTCCTCTGTGCTGCGTTTCCTGTATTGTACAGTACAGAATGCGTTCAGCTCAGCAAACTTACACAAATGTTGGATCGCTAGCAGTGTAACTCTGAAGTGCTGTATGCTTGCAAGTTTTCTCTCCGACAAAAATCCACAATGTCGATGAAGGCCTTCATTGGAAAAAGACGCTACAGCAGAGTGACGCCAGGACGAAGAGCCGCGATTAGAGGAATTGTGACATGTGAGTCACTATTAATAATTTCTTATGTGTCCAGCTTTGTAGGTTGATCGTTAAAATCTCTGAAGGTTTGAATTTTGAGAGTGTTTAAATAAGAGAGAAATGTGAGAAAATGTCAATGCCTGTCTGAGAATAGTGTATGAAGTGTGTGGTGAGGGGTTTTACAGCCTTTAAAACAAATACGGTGGTGACCCGGTTAACGAATCCAATCCGTTCCGGCGTCACGTTCGTTTTTCCATAGACTACTTTGCGGATTTCGCCTATTGCAGGTTATCTTTAGAACGTAACCCCCGCAATAAACGAGGGACCACTTTATATGTTTGGGAGCTGCTGGTCTTCAATATTTTTGTGTTGTTTCTGCACAAAAAGATTTTTTAGAATGTTTTTGGAATAATTATTTTCGGTTTTAAAGAGGAAATACTTTTGCCCTCATGTCACTGTCATGTTTCCAGTATTTCCTCTCTCTCACTCTCCCTGACTCCCTCTCTCTCATTCTATTGCTCGTTCAAGCACATCCAGATAAAAACAGTTCACTTTTTCAGTAACAGTCATTTTCTTTTTTGACTGATATTTAATCAAGTGGATTTCCACAGAGGATTGAGTTTAATTTGCTTGTTTTTGTCAGGATATAAGTTTAGACTTCCTCTTTTGTTTCCAAGTTATGACTGTGAGCTAATATGGACAAGACTTTTTCTTTTATTATGGTAATCATTGTCCTTGTAAGAAATTAGAGCATCCCTCTCCCCATTTTCTCTCTCCACTCTCCCTTTTTAACTGTGCATAGAAGACAGGAATAATAGTTAAATTGAATCCTGTTTTTCAACAGCATTACTTGAATGCATGGTGTCCTTGTCGTACAGAGAAACAAACTCAGATTTTTAAAAATTGCTTTTGAAGTCATATTCAGTTGTTTATGATGTTTGAGTGGTCCTTTTGATTGAAGTGTTTAAGAGTAATTGTTTGTAGAATTGTGCACCATTCAGTTTTAATTTGTAACTCGGTATAAAATGCAAATATTTTCTTTCCTTTGTTCGGACTAAATGCTAATTTATAATGTCAATTAACTGTGCCTTTGTTGCTTTGACCTTGCACGTATGTAAGTGACCGAATAACTCACTGTTCATCTGTCTTTTTTCCTTTATGCCCATTTACTTTGTCTCTCCACTCTTGTTCGCTGACTGTTTTTCACTATGCCCCCCCCCCACCCACTCGCTCACTTTCCTTTATCTTCTCTGTCTTCATGTCTTCTGTCTGTGCTTCAGTCTAATTAAAGCAGGCAACAAGCCTCCGCCAGCCACACCAGGCAAACCCAAGAAAGCAACCACTTTCCAGGAGTTTGAGAGCATTACGAGTGATGCCTGGGATGTTGGTGACGATGATGATGACCTGCTTGCCATGGCTGCCCAAAACCTCAACATTGAAGTCGTCATGGAAACGGCCAACAAGGTAAACAACCAGTCTGAGCTGATTGCTGAAGAAAGATGTTTGTTTTTCTGTGAGTAAGGATTAGTTTCAACCCAGCTGCCCTATCCAGTGTTTCATTTTTCTGGTTATCCAGAAACCATTTTAACAACATCAACACTTTGTAAATTAATGCAGACTGCATAAAGGAAAACATCCATGTAGACACTATAAGTTGGGATTGGCAATATATTTTTATAACATAATTATATTTATCATGATACACATTTTCCTTTTGTTTTTAGGGTTTATTTGGTTCACGGCGACACAGTGGTGTAGTGGGTAGCACTTGTGCCTCACAGCTAGAAGGCCTCACAACGCTGGCCAGCGGGGCCTCTCTGTGGAGTCTGCATGTTCTCTCCATGTCTGTGTGGGTTCTCCGGCTTCCTCCCACAACCAAAAACATGCACTAGGGGGTTAGGTGAATTGGTCACTCTAAA